>CAUYRT010102793.1:0-53721 GCA_963574885.1 Lepilemur ruficaudatus | reverse complement strand
ATTAATTTCTTTCTATTATTAGTAGAGACGGGGTCTCGCTCTTGCTCAGGCTGGTTTCGAACTCCTGACCTTGAGCGATCCACCCGCCTCGGCCTCCCAGAGTGCTAGGATTACAGGCGTGAGCCACCGCGCCCGGCCTGTACTATACACTTTTAATGCACATTTAACTAAACTCTAATCAGTACTCTGAGACCTCAAAAATAAGAAGACTATTTAGATTACTTTTGCTCTGATCTTCCCTATCCTAACTTTCCTCCTACTGCTATCCAGAACTTATGCTTATACAGAACAGAACAAAACAAAACCCAACAATCCCTTTTTTTCTATTTGGTTTAGATTTGCCTAGCTGTTTACCCCTTTATTTGTCCACAAACTTTTTTTGTATCTTATATCATTCTTCTGGCATCACTTTCCTTATTCTCAAAGCACGTTCTTTAAAACCATTAGAGTAGCACTCTTGATAGTTAAGTCCTCTCCTTTAAAAAATATATGCCCTTACTCTTAAAAAAAAATTATTTTCTACATAATTCTAGGTTGACATTTGTTTTCCAATACTCAGGATAATATTTCACTGCTTCCATTGTTTCAGCTGAGAAGTCAGCTGTTACTCTTTCGTCTATAGACAATTAGTCCCTTCTCTGGGTGATTTCAAGATATTCTTTGTCTTTGGTGGTCTGCAGTTTCACAATGGTTCTATGTATAAATTTATATTTATCCTGTTTGGAAAATATTGTACTGCTTGGATATTTTTCATCTCTGGGAAATATGCAGTCATTGTATCTTTAAATATTGCCTTTCATTCTTTCCTCTCGAGTCTTTATATCATCTTTCCTATCTCTTAACCTCCCTTTTAAATTTTCCATTTTCCTTCGATTTATTTGGGGTTGATTTTTCAGATATATTTTCTAGTTCTCTCATTCTCTTCAATTGTCCAATCTGCTGTTTAATCCTTAGTTTCACATTTGAGTATTTTCATTTTTTGATTTATAAATATTGGTTAATTTCTTTAGAGTTTTCATTTTATATATTTATTCTGGTAATTTTAGGTATATATTTTATACATAGCTATTCTATAATTTATACCTGAGAATTCTAATATATGCAATCTTAATTAAGAGGGGATGTCTAAATTTATTATTGGCTCTTATTCAAGGTAACTTGCTATCTCACGTTTAGGGATCTTGACAGTGTATTAGTTACTTGATTTAAATTTTTTTTTTTTTTTTTTTTTAGAAACAGGGTCTTGCTCTGTCACCTATGCTGGAGGGCAGTGGCATGATCATAGCTTACAGCAGCCTTGAACTCCTGGGTTCCAGCCATCCTCCTGCCTCAGCCTCTCAAGTAGCTGGGATTACAGATGTGAGACACTGCTTGATCTTAATCTGTGTAAATTAGATGGTCCCATCCTGGAGCTTTCCTCCAGACAGTATTTACTTCCACTGGCAGGAAAAGAGTGACATGCAAAGTAGAATTTGAGCTCTTCTAGAGGATTTAAGGACAGAACACAAGGCCTGCTGTTGCAAGGTTTGTCATCCTCATACTTGTGTTGCTATAGGAATCTATCCTTGGTAACCCCACTTCTTCTGGGTCCCTGCATTTCCCAAACCAGCTCCCTGCCATTCCGACTTCTATCCTCTCCAACTTCCTGCTGTTTTGACTTACTCTGTCGACTCGGCTTCTAGCTCTAAACTCTGAATGGTCCTACTTTTGTTCTTGTGCACACCGACCCTAAATCTTGGGTGCTGTAGTCCTAACTTGTCCAAACTCCTGCTCAAGTTTGCTTGGTTGGGGTGAAGGGTTGCCAAAGGCCACTCTTACCTTTAATGAGCCCAGTAATGCCTCAAAATTATGTATTTTATCAGAGATCTTAGAGTTTCTAATTAGTCATGATAATAGAGGCAAAAATTAAGCAAGAGTTTTGATACTTTGAAGTTAAATACTTACCTCTAATTTTATGTGTATACATATAATTTATTTAATAATTTTAAAGTCTCTATCATACTTAGGTATAAGGCCAATATTTCTGAGAAACCCTACACTTCAAAAGCATAAGAATTCTAAATTTTAATTAAGATTATGATCTATGGATTGGAATTTGCTCCTTTGGGTATCTCATATTCACTCCTTCAGTTGCTTTGGGAAGATTGGCAGTACCTGCAAAAATTTTATTAGATTTGAATCTACAAAGCAGCTTTAACCAAGTCAATATATAACAACAATTTCCATTATGTCCTCATTTATGTTACAGGGAGAGCATGAATAATTTTACATTTCTAAAATATTCCATTTGTAATTTTTTTCTAAGATGACTATAAAATGGCTAAAATTGTGTTATCATTTGCCTCTTAAACAAAAGTACATAAAATACTGGTGCTTGCATTTCAATATTAATGTAGGCTGTTCTTCATTTATGAATACTTTGTTGCTTTTTTCCCCATCTTTCTATTCTCAGTGTCCAGCCACAGTGAGCATTCCATAAATATTCATCAAATAAAAGATGCTACTGACTTTACAGGGGTAGAATACAAAGTTTTCCCATTATCTCCAGTGAAGTGGGCGATTTGCTCTGAATTTTGATCGTTTTAGCCTTCCCCAGGACAAAAACTACCTCCAAGAAGGCTAAGTTAATTATTCTTTGAGATTTTGAACACAGAAAAGCAAAAGCATAATTTAATCAATAGGAAGTTTCTATAAGGAAATAATACTGAAAACCAAAGTTACAAATTTCAAGCTATTTAAACTTTAATTTGTGCATCTGTGGTAATTGTATGACTGCGAAACACTTTTTTCTTAGAACATCATAAAGGCACATTTCATTTAAATGCATAGTGTACCATTCTAAAATATCTTAATTTCCTTACAAAGTGCTTGAGCAGTCACATACACATACAGTAATAGCAAAATATATGTACACTCTATAAAGCTTAAAATTTTAAATCTGACTAAAATATATATATTTTAAAAACTACAGAAAAAAAAAATTAGTGCTTTCTTCAGCTTAATTGTGAGAATATACCCTGCCCTCTAATTTTTTTAGTGATTGACTTCAATTAAAAAAAATTTCTGTACATGGTGTAGTTACAAAATGCTATGTCAGTTTTTAATGCTAAAAGCCTAATATTTGAGACATTGCTTTCTTTGCATATTTGAGAACCAGAAAAGGTCAGCGGACTGTACCTCAAAAGTATTTAGTGTTTTATTTTCATGTTGTGTTAACACTGTTTAAATTAAAGCCAGACAATTAAGCTAAGTTCCTCTATTGCCCTTTGCTGAGGAAATTAACTGGCATTTCAAAATAACTTTGAACAACATATTGTTCTCTCCTTCTACAAGATTTTCTCCCAAAGGATCTTGGGTAGTAACCAATTTGGAAGGTAGCATGAATCATCTCTGGACAATTTTAATCATTCTTAGAGTACAATGATAACATGCCAACACATCCCAGCAAGGCTAAATATTTATAAATGTTTTTAGCTCAGCTCTCCATAAAGCAGTGTGCTCTTTCACGTTTTTCATAAGATTTAAACTTGAACAATTTTTAAGAGATGAGCTCACTGTGATTAAATGGTTTATTCAGAATGGTTAGTTAACAGCTTGCTATTCCTGAGGTAAAATGACCCTAACATGCTAAGTACAGGATCAAAGATGTTATTATTAAACTAAGAAAAAACAATGAAGTCGTGCACTAGGAGGGAAAAATATGACAAACAAAAAACTATAGGCAAGAGGAAAGTCATGGTTTGCAAAAAGACATTCCTATTAAGAGTATAAAAAGCCACAAACGGATCCTCTGAAGAGTTGTAAAAAGTATTTTGATCAAATTATTTTTGAGACTTTTGAGGTACAGCTTTAGTGTTATAATAATTTTTTATAAAATATAGACTGTTTTATCAAAAATATTTATACATTCTGTTATAATATATTGCTTTTGCCCTCAGTAACTGCCAATATAAAATCTGGATCCAGTGGCCTAAAATATACAAATGCACTTAATGTAAATGCTGGGGTTTGAGGTGTCTGCTTGGCCACTGTACAAAAGTGATGAAGTGGTGAAGTTAAATAACAAGCCTACAACATAAAATACATTACAACTTGCACATATACATGTTCACAGCATGTATACAATGATAATCTCTATGGTTCAAGAAAGTTACAGTTCCCTTCTACAGCAGACACAAAAACAAGATGAACTAGGTTGACAAATGTAGAATGAATATCAAAAAAGTGGGGTAATCAGTTCACTGATTGTGGAAGAAGATATGACAGAACATACTGAGTGTCTAGACTTTGGGAATGCATACAGGTAACACAGTATCTTGGTTCAGGCTGATCAGAAGTCCTCATTCTTAACATTTTAAGTAAATGCTGATGTTCCTGTTTGTTTCAGCATTGTTTAAAAAACAGAAGAATGTTTGGCAAGCAGCTCTGTTGGAAAGTTATGAGGCTCTGGTACATAGCTGGTAAAGATAAGGCAATAAAAAGTTTTCTCCTAATAAATATAGAAAATTATAAAACAAGACATTAATTCATTCTGCTTTTTAAAAAAATCAAGCTCAAAAATGTGCACACACTGCCACTACACTTTTTGATATTGTAGTAATTTCCTTAAAAAAATAAGAGCATTTGCCTTATTCAAACAGAATCATACTTTGTGTGAATAGTAATAACATTCCAAGCCCTTTTTTTCTTTCTGTAAAAGTTATTAATTTTCCATCCACTTAAGGCAGGCATATGACAAAGCTAGGGACTATAAAAGAGTGGTTTTTTTTTTCTTTTTTTAAAATAGACTATAGATCCAAAAGTATTAATTTGTGATGGATTTTCATGGCCGATGTTCATTCAGCTTAAACTCCATGAAAGACTGTTTCCAGTGCTCAGATTTATGTTGAAAACACATTGAGAAGCCGCTTTTCAAGAAGGTATTAGAATGGTACTTTTAAACAAATCTTCATGTGTTTTTAGAAAAATAACTCAGAAGCTATTGGTGGCACAGAAAGCAAATGGAAGGTTGCTTTTAAGAGGTCGTCTTGTGAGTCAGTCTGCTTGGTTTCACAGTGTCTAGTAACTTAACACCAATCAGCAATGTAGTCAAAATCTCTGAACATTTCTTGCTCCTCTTCTGAAAGTATCCTTGGTTCTCGGGGTGGAGTCAGAATAGGTGCTTCTGAGGTAAATTCATCATCAAAATTACTAACATCTTCCCGTCCTCTTATGGTAGGTACGAATGGCGGCTTTACTTTTTTGTCCATCAGAGCACTCCAGTCAATTAGCTGGATCACAAAATATAAAATGACCAGTTTAGTCTCCTACTTCTTCATTGCTCTAGTTTCACAAAAAATTTTTAAATATTCATACTTACCCGGAAAAATGGGTGCTTTTTCACATCCTCTGCATCTTTCTCACCAGCTCCAAGGCGCCGCTCAGGATTTCTTCTTAACAGCTAACACAATGTTAAAGTAAAAAAGTTAAAATAAAACCAATAAAATAAACTTCATTGATAAGGATTCTCATAACTTTCAGAGATTTAGATATTTTTTGTTTCTTTGTCTAAACCATGCAACATCTATGAACTGAAAAAAATTTCTAAAGTTCTACTGGGAAATTTCTTTCAATATAAAAATGAAAGTAGTTTTAAAAAAAGTTCTTACACTTATTTTAATTCTTACCCTTCTCATTATGGAAATGGCTTCTGTGGATAAGAACCTTGGATACCTTACTTCATCATTTACAATACTGTCAAAAACTTCCTCTTCATCATCACCAGGAAAGGGAGACTGGAAGAAATATCTTTGAGTAAGTTAAAATGAGTTTTAATACAGTACAACTGTACTACTCATTCACAGTAAAACCAACATCCACCCAGTGGAAAAAAAACCCAAAAAAACAAAAACAAGAAACAAGCTCACCAAAACAGTAACAATAAAAAAGAACTATATGAAGTTACAATAGATCTACATCTATTACCTAGAGAATATACCATATACTCTTACTGAAATCTTCTTTCAATTTATTTTATAGACCATTATAAAAACTTGTTCATATCATATCATTTTTCACTAAATTCCATTCTATTTCATTCTACTCCACTCCAATTTATTTCATTCACTCATTCATTCATCTATCTAGACAGACAGTAAATATTTAGAGTATCTACTAGATAGCGGGGAATATTTAGATAACAGACAAAATCCTTAAGAAGCTCAATCTTGTGGAAAGACAAGAGAAAATGGGTATGGTAAATATGGTAGTAAATGTTACAATAAAGGGAAGCTGAGTCTGTGGACATATATCAGATAGGGATGTGCTTTGGATTTCAAAGTCAATAGCAAATTAATGGTAGTAAAACACAATTAGAGATTAATAGGCATAATGATTGTACTAAGGAGCAGCAGGCAACAAAATTAGACTGAAAGGACCTCAAAAGGCATACACTGCCGGGTATATGTGTAAATCTTAGGGCATTTCGGTAAGCACAGTATTAAAATCATTTTGCATAATCACCATAATGACACTGAGTCATTAAAAAGTAGTTGCATCATATTCAGTATAACAACTTGATGCAGAAAGGCATAAACTCTCAACTGTGCTGAACTTGTCTACCAAAGGTGACTTATTGCCTCAGAATTTCAGATGCCTTAGCATTCACTCAGACATTTTCCAAATCAGGAAACAAATGTCTGAGTATCATTTAATAGCTTAAAATCACTGAAATGAGTCAATATATCTAACCCTATTTTCTCATTGACTGTTGGGGAGATATAGGCTTCCTTAGCCTCATCAGGTTTGATTTGGCTGCTTACTTCCTACAAGGTATTAAAAAATAAAAGACAAGTAGAAAGCATTATCAGTGGAAAGGGAGGGGTCTTTAACCCAAATAAATTTAGAATACAACTTCATAAGGCTGAACTGCCAATCTTATTGCTCACAACTAAGAAAATTTCAAACTTTTCAGTTACCAAAACCTTTGTTCATTCACTCATTCAAAATACATAAATCAAATACCTGCTACGTGGGATAATCTAATTTCTTTTGGGGATTGAAAGAGCAAGTCAGTGGTAAATTCTATTTCACAAGCGTTCTCAATGAGAATTTCAAGTGGTAATACAGAGAGAGTGCTTTTGTCTTCCGCTTGAACAATTTTGTACTTGAAAACTAACACTCTGTAAATCTCTGATTAGCAAAGAAATACCTACATTTTTTAAAAATGTTAAAGTACCTTGTTTCTACAAATGTAATAGATCATAAATTAACAGGGATGACAACAGAAAGTTAACGTGTGTTTTAGGCACACATAAAAAGAATCCAATCGTCTGTTCAGATGTCAACATTCATAGCATCTAACAGTTACTTTAAATTTCTCTGGCACTTTCACTCTCATCTGGCATAGAGAAAAGGGGTCCTGGCATAGTAAATTATTCTTCGAGTCTTTCCAGTCCTTAGAACTAGTAGAAGTATCCAAATTCAAATTTGAAAATGTATGATACATCCAATGAGTTTTCAATTTGTAATAATAGAGAAAACAGACATAAACTTTAGCCAAACTTCACTTTCATTATAGATTAAAAAACCACACAGCTATCACTAAAGTTTCACTAACGCTACAAAATTATAGAATTTCAAGTTTAGTTCTTTTTCCAACTACCCTCTCGTGGAGGCATTAAAGAGAAATGAAATTCCAAGAAGCAACTGTGAAGGTATAGCCAGATCCACTGTCTTTTATCCTCTAGGAAATTAAAAGCTCAATCAGTTGGAAGCTCTTTTAAAAAAATATGAAACAGGAGCTTCCTTACTTGTTCTCTGAAAAACCCTACAATGGCTTTAGAACAGGAAGAAGTAGAATCAACTGGCTACTAATTCTGTAATGTCTTACAAAAAACTCATATTTTTGCATGTCACTTGTAATATGGAGAATAAATTTTAAGCAAGCACATAATTAAATCTCACACTTGAATAATATGCTGAAAAAACAAAGCAACAAAAATGGTACTCTTAAAAAAAAGAAGGGGCAAGAAAGTTGTTCAAGTATGCCAGAGCTTACAGAAACAGCTATTGTGAGAACTTCTGGCACTCTCAGAAAGTAAAAACTACTATGGATTAGGACTAAAACAAATCTTTCCATTCTAAATACCACATAGCTGCTTTTCTAAATAGAGGTGAAAAATTCAAATCTGGACCATTGGTCTCAGGAGTAGAAACAAGGCTGGATGAATTCAATACTCTGTCCTGGTGCAGCAAAGCATAATGCTTTAGAGATAGGTTCTGAAGCCAGAGTGACAAGATGAAAACCCTAGCCCTACAACATGAGAGCTGTGTGACATTAAGCAAGTTATTAATCTCTTTGTGTGTCCATTTATGCCTCTGAAAATGGGCATAAGACCAGTATTGAACTTATTAAAGGTTATTTCAAAATTAAATGGGCTAATATTTGTAAAGCAAATAGAATAGTGCCTAGCACATGGTAAACTTCAATTTAATTAGCTATTTCTTCTCCTCCTTTTCCAGAAAATCCACTCCAATGTGACATACCAGAAGGGGCTATCCATCTGGATAAACCCAAACTGTTTGTTTGTTTGGGGTGAGTGCCAGTAAATGACAAGCACAGAGCAAAACTTAAGAAATTTCTGACATTCAGTAATTTGATCATTCATTCATTTAGCTGCTAACTAATTCATGCCTTAAATATACAAGGTAGGTTTTGACAATGCAGAAACTGTAGAATGAACCAATCTCATAAAAATATTTTTCTTGCATCTCCAGATCAAGTCTCACTAAACAGTCTTCGGTCACTTATCAAAGGATTTACTCTTTCCCAATTCCACCCCAATTTATCATTCCTAACAATTTATAATATGTTAGCCTATTATTATTGTTTTATTAGCTCACTATTTCCTAAATGGTAAGAATTATTGTGTACAACTTAGTTACCCTCAGAAATTTAAGTTAATCTACAGAAAACAGTAGGACAAAATGCTAATCTTTTCAACACTGCTCTTCTGTTTTTGAAGGTAACATTTATTTTTGACCCATGTATAACTGACTTTTCTTTAGAGAGTACATTCTTCTCATTAGTCTTCCTGCAGTTCTATTCCCTATGAAAAGTTACATATGACCATGTCTCGGAATCATAAAACATAACCACAGCACAATCCTGAAATATAAGAACTATTTTCAAAGTACTGGTAATGGATTCCACAGATCACATAAAAATCTTTAAAAAAACCAGTGAAAGCATTACAGCAGCACAGCTAAATATCAGTATACTATAATATTTATAAAACTTCAATTCCACTCATGCAGAAGACATATTAGCTGGTTTTATAAATGGCATGCTTTGTTCTTTCAATCATCATTCCTTTCTTCTCTCTCGCCTATTTCATACTGCTTACCTCACCAACAAGCATTTCATATATAAGTACACCAAGGCCCCACCAATCTACAGCCCTTGTATAGGATGTTTCTGTTAATACTTCTGGGGCAAGAAATTCAGGAGTGCCACAAAATGTGCTTGTTCTATCTCCATATCCCATTCCTGAAAAAGAGAAAATATGAACATTTGTTAGCAAATAAAATAATCTAGCATAATAAATTAGAAGATATCCTTGGGAAGTAAAATTAAAGTTGTGTATTTGTGCATGGTGAACAAGCTCAGACATATCAAAGACTTTTAAAGAAAATAGTAAGGACTGGTATAGAGAAAACTGCAAAATAGCAACTCTACCATTAATTGGTAAAAATAAATAAATAAAATTTCCATGCTTTTTACTTATTTTTTCTTTCTTGTCATTACTTTACAAGGGATGCTAAGAAGGTACAACAAAAGGAACTGATTCTGAACTTTAATTTTTATCATCCTTCTAATCCAATCTTTTAAAATAAGTTTATTTACTTCGTTATAAAAATAACATTGAGTACAGTTTGGAAAAACCAAAAAGAAAACACTTAATTATTAATTAGATAATTAGGAGCTGACCAAATGTGTCATAGAATATAGGGAGATGGTACAGGCTAAACATCTTTAATCCAAAAATCTGAAATCTGAAATGCTCCAAAATCTGAAACTTTTTGAGTACTGATACGATGCCATAAATGGAAAATTCTACACAAAAGTACTTACCACAAGCTTTGTTTCATGTACAAAATTATTAAAAATATTATATAAATTTATCTTCAGGCTATGTGTATAAGGTGTATAAGAAACATAAATGAATTTTGTGTTTAGACTTGGGTCCCATCCCCAAGATGTCTCATGTATATGCAAATATTCCAAAATCTGAAGCAATCTGAAATTTGAAACACTTCTGGTCCCAAGCATTTTGGAAAAGGGATATTCAACTTGAATTAATATTTTAGCTAACTAGGTTTCAAATATGTTTTTCATAATTTAGTAATACATTAATCAAATAAACATTCTGAATATTGACGATATGCCTCTATGTATTCCAAAGCGTTAAATTAAAAACTCTTGTAAGTGTCACCTTATGGAATAATGTGAAAGAAAAGCTCAAGATTTAAATTTAATAAGGTATGTAAATATAATAACTGCAAAACATAAGTGAATTTGTATATCTATGGACCAAAAGTTGAAGGGCATAATTAGATACATTAGCACATTGGGGTGAAGATTTTTTTCTTTTTTGCAAAATTTCTTTAACATTATCATGTTGTTTTTTTATTTACTTCAATAAAACATTTTTCAAAAAGAGTGATATAATAACAAGTTCTACATCAGTCTTTTAGTGACTTGGTCAAAGTTATGGGAACAAAGTTAGTTAAAGACAGAAATAGATTTTATGTTTCTTGACTTTTATTCTGTGCTCTGTTCACTACTAGAGCATATTACATAAGTCACAAGTCCTCTAAATTTTTGCCTTGTCTTATTTATAGTAATACTATAAAATGTAAAATGTGATATTTTCATGTAATATATACATGTCACGCCAAATATAGTACAGTTATCATGTTTCATTCATTTTGATAAATTTTCTTATCCCGCTATCTTTAAAGGAAGTTGAAGTTGAGAGTAGGCCCAATTAGCTGGGGCTTTAGATTGGTAAAACCCCACCGAAGTAGTTAACATCAGGCTCTGGAGTAATGAAGACCTGGTTTAAATTTCAGCTCTTCCACTTGTTACCTGTGACAGCCTGGGAAAGTTGTCTAACTTCAAAGCCTAAGTTTCCCCATCTGTATATTAGTGTTAACAATACTATCTACCTTTGTACGATTGTTATGAATTGAGGGAGATCACGCATTTGAAGCATTTGGCAAAGCTTTTGGCACTCAGTAAGCATTCAAAAATTCTTAGCTATTATTGTTACAATCTACTATGTATATTTCTATGATAACGAAGGAAAACATTTGGTAAAGTCTGGTTATCCAATACTTATTTTCCAATTACCTATTATGTTTAGGCACCTGTGCCAAGTGGTAGGAATGCAAAGATGAAAATAAGACAGTTCTTTTTTCTAAAGAGCTTACAGCTCACTGGAGAAAAGCAGATATGTATATGTAGACAGAAAGATAATTTTATAATAATATGGTTAACAGCAAGATAATGTAGAAACAGTGAAGAAGGGCTCCTAAAGTAGACTTGGGAGCTGGGGAAGGAGAAGAGGAAATCTCAGGTAACTTAACTGGAGAGGTGACATTTGAGTTGCATCAGAAGGATGAACAGACGTCAGCAAATAGATTTAGGATGGCTGACAGCACCGGAGAGGTACAGACCATAAGCAGCACATTGTTGCTGGAGCAAAGTACTAGACAGAGAGCAGCAGCAAGAGATGTGGCTGGAGAGGTAGGCAGGCAGATTAGGGTGAACAGTGCACGTCATATTCCCAGCCATTTCAACACGGGTGTGCCATGGTCACATATGTATTTTGATGGGCCCCATTAGCAATTTACCAATTACATGTCATATTGATTTGGGAGAGAAGTCAAAAGACCAGAGATAGGAAACGTTAGGAGGTTATAACCATCCTGTCAAAACAAGATGATGAGTGGCAGTAGTAGAGAGGAAAGGACAGATTTAAGAAATACTCAGGAAGTAAATATCAACATAATTTTGTGAATAACATGATGTAGAAAGTAGACAATAGGATAGAATCCAAGATAATTCCACGTTTTCAGATTGAGAGACTGAGAGGAACTAGATTACTTGAGGATTAAGAAGCTGTTTCTATTTGTATAGCATTTGAGGTGTCTATTGGCTAGTCAGGTAGAGCTGCCTAGTAGATAGTTGAATATAAATGTTTGGAACCCATGGAAAAGGAAATAATAGACTTGGGAGTCATTAGCATATAGCTGCTAGTCAAAAACTAGCAGGCTAAGGACAGACTCTTAGAAACAAAAGCATTTAAATCAATAGTGTCCAATAAAGAGAAGCCCAATTAGGGAAAAAATTTACTGGATTCAGCAATTAGGTCAGTGGCTATGTGATGGACATAATATTTATAAGGTTTATTCATTTAACTATTTATTAATCAAACACATACTGAATACTTAAGATGTGCCAAGCACTGTGCTATGAGCTACAGAAACAAACCTGAAGAAGAAGCAAGAAGCTACCAGTGTTGAGAGGGCGACAGACAATGCCAGTTACACTATAACCTACTGAATGCAAAGTTATCAATTTATAGTATGTGTGGTACCGTGTCATATACTTATCTCTAACAGTACTCCTAAATAGAAAAAACTACATCCACTTCATAGTTAAGGAAATATACTCAAAGAGGTTAAAAGTAAGTTTTCCAAAGACTCACAGCAAGTAAGTGGCAAAGTCAGGATTCAAACCTAGGACTATCTGTTGCCTAAACCCATGGTCTTTATGCTTTCTTATATTACCTCTGATTCAAATTTCCCCAGTTTACTTATTTATTTACTTTTGAATATATAGAAAACCTTCTTGAGATATCTCTATTTTTTTCCTATTTAAAGATGTTAATATTTAAGAAGCTGGAGAGAAGTTATTAGGCTTATGTAATTCACTGTGTACAATCCTACCAGAATAGACAATTGGTGCTTAATCAATACTTTCTAAATTAGTAACAAAATTATTAATCATACACAAAGAATCTTGGTCTTCTGCTATGACACCTAACCTTATTCATATCTACAATAAATTCTTAATGTGATAATTAGGTTATATGAGCAATCTGCAATGTCTTAATGAAGAATAAATTAAAAAAATACATTTTATTTTCCATAAACAAACTTGAAAGCTACTCAAGTATAAAGGAGTAGTAGTCCATCAGAAAAGGAACTTTAAAACATCTAATTACCTTCTTTGCAAAGTCCAAAATCAGCAATTTTCACAAAGCCCTCTGTGTCTAACAGTAAATTATCCAATTTCAAATCTCTGTTCAGGATTAAAAAAAACAAACAAAAAAATCAATAATCAATAAAATTAGTAGGTAATATGGTAAAAAAAATCATTTCAACAGGGGTTCTACTTTCTCTTTACTAAAAATGGGTTTTCCAAGTTATGATTTGAGATTTAAATACTATGTGACAAGCATTCATTTTTTTTTTTGCAAATTTACTGTTTTACATAACGTAGTTTCTGAAAAGAAATTTTCCCATTACATAGAAAAGGAAGAATGTATTTTTAAAGGAAATGTTTTATCTCTTTATAAATACATATTTTAAAGCACAGAAGTTCAAGCACCTTTTAACTCAGGTTTATTAATTTTTTTATTTGTGATAATCTGACTTACTCCAAGTTTGAAATCTTGCTTATCCACCACTCATAAGAAAGAACTGTGAAGCTAACAGTACCAATAAGGTAGTGGAGGACAGGTCTAATTTTCTAAGAGAGTAATTCAAAATAAAGAAAAAGCTATCCATTCATACTAATGAATTACAAATTATGTTAGTTACAAACATATCCTTTAAGTAAAACAGAATCTTACCTTGAAAACACTATTAGAAGTTTGAATAAACCTTTACAGTCTCCTAATTCTGACTGGCCTTCCCATAACTTTCTTGGTCTTGGGCAGTGTTGAGTAATAGTTTTTCTGGTTAGAGCAGTGAGTATGGTCCATGGACTAGGTGCTGGGCCACGAATTATTTGCTCCTGTTCACAGTCTAATAATGAGCTTGTACCAATATATAAACCGGTTATGGCACCAATATGCTGTTTAGTTTAGTTGACAGCAAAGCTTCTTAATGAGGGAAGCAGTGTGGTATTTTACACTCTGGCACAAGCTACTTATCTCATCATGGACACAGTTTATTACTGTTCTACAGAGGTTTTCTGCAGTGGATCAGTTGAATGCAAAATATTCCCTAGGATGAATATTATTGAGAACTGTGTTATCATAAGCCAACTCATAATTTGACTATTTTAATTAGGGAATGGGCTATGGATTAAGAACCAAAAAGTTCATCATGTGATTACTATGCTGACCACATGTCTTTCAAAATTGGGGTTTGACTTATTTAGAGGGCACTTATCAGATAAAGGAGAAAATTAAGAAGCTGGTTAAACACAAAATATCCTTCTTAGTTATCTTTAATTCTAATTCAAAAATTAAAAATTACTTACCTATAAACAATTTTGTGTTCATGTAAATATTGCAACCCAAGAACTACACAAGCAGCATAAAATCTGTTTGAGGAATTAAATCAAAAGAAGTTTAATAAATTTCACTGCTCTTGAATCCTAGTTCATATTTTTATACTTCAAAGCAGAACTCTGTAGTAAATTAATTTCACAAATATTTATTTAGTCCTTGCTATGTACCACACATTATGCTAGATATTAGGGGTAAAATTAAAAAATAAGAAAAGTACAGTTTCAACAATGGAAGCCATTAACTTTGCCTGATGGAGTCACTGAGGACTTCAGAGGGGACATTTGATCTTGTTCTGTAGGAGGAAATACAATGTGCCATAAAAATGAAGGACACTATGACAGGTAGAAGGCTTGTGAGAGAAATACAAGGCATATCCCTAAGAGGAAATAGAGATGTAAAAGGCACAACATACTTGATAACTATTAACAAGTCTGGTGTGGATGAAGTAAAGGATTAGTGTATCAGGGGAAGAAGTAGTAGGAGATAGGCTGAAAAGAGAGCCTGGGTGAAGGACCTTGAATGTCATATTATGGATACTGAAAAATACTTTCTCTTAGAATCAAACCATTTTAACCAGAGGAAAATGATCACATTTATGATAGCAGTGTGAAGGCTGGAGTAGAAGTAGATAGGGATCTGTAGAGAAAAAGAACAGATAAGGCTTTTATGATAGTACAGATGAACAACCATGAGGAGCATCCAATGCAGTGGCAACAGAAAGACTAAGAGTTGGACTAAAAAACAAACTGAAAAATTAGTGTGATAGAATGTGGTGTCCCATTAGCTGTATAGGATGAGGGAGTGGGGAGAGCTAAAGATGACTGTCAAAAATGCAAATCTGGACCAGGTGTGGTGGTAGTGTTAGCACTCTGGGAGGCTCAGGCAGGAGGACTGCTTGAGGTCAGGAGTTTGAGACCAGCCTCAGTTAAGAGCGGGACCTTGTCTCTACTCGGGAAAAAAAAGAAAAAATAGAAAAATTAGCCCAGAACTACTAAAAATATAAAAAATTAGCCAAGCGTGGTGGCACATGCCTGTAGTCCCAGCTACTTGGGAGGCTGAGGCAGGAGGATCGCCTGAGCCCAGGAGTTTGAGGTTGCTGTGAGCTAGGCTGATGCCACGGCACTCAGCCTAGCCCAGGCAACACAGCGAGACTCTGTCTCCAAAAAAAAAAAAAAAGTGATTCTAAAATTGCTTAAGATAGTTATTCTTAAACATAATTTTTTAGCAAATTTATCTTGTTGGCAAAACAATACTGTAACAACTATAAAAATACCTTGATTTCTCTTTGGTTCTTTAAAAACAGACTTTCCTGATTATACTCAAGAAATAACTGGGTAGTGTATGTAAAATATGTATTTCACTAAATGCTTACTGTATGTCAGGTATTGTATTAGCTATTTTCATTTATCAGCTAATTTAATCTTCAATTAAGCCTTAAGATAAATTTCCTTTTTTGAGACAGGGTATCCTTCTATTGCCCGGGCTAGAGTGCAGTGGCATCATCATAGCTCAATGCAACCTCAAACTCCTGGGCTCAAGCAATCCTCCTGCCTCAGCCTCCCGAGCAGCTGGGACTACAAGCCCATGCCATGATGCCCACCTAATTTTTCTATTTATTTCAGTAGAGACGTGGTCTCACTCTTGGCTTAGGCTGGTCTCGAACTCCTGAGCTCAAGCAATACTCCCGCCTTGGCTTCCAAGAGTGCTAGGATTATAGGCATGAGCCACCACACCCAACCAGGATAAATATTTTGCAGAAGCAGAGAATGCTCAGAAAGAGTGACTCATTTGTTTAAAGTTAGACAACTAGAAAACAGCAAAGCTAGAAATCAAACTATTTTGATTCCACAGTCTCAATCAATAAAAATTCACTGACTGCCTAATATGTGCCAGGTACTCTTCCGGTTTTTTTTTTTTTTTTTTTTTTAACAGTAAACAAGACAGACATTGTCCTTGCTCCTCCCTTTTAAGTCAGGAGAGACAAATAACAAAAATGTAAAAAAATAAATAAATAAGGTGATATCATGTAGAAATAAAGTGATATGAAGAAGATAAAATAGAATACAGTGACCTGATTTGATTAGTGATGTTGTGGTGTTTTACATGGAGCACTCAGAAAATAAACTTCAAAGAAATGGCACTTGATATGGGACCTGAATGATTAGAGGGAAGTATATTAGATTTGAAGTATTACAATGCAGTATTTTATTCTTGAATTTTTCCTGGGCTTGTTTCATTTGCATATGATTTGTATTCTCAGGAAAAATAAAAGTTCTTTAGGGAGACCTGCATTTTTTACTTCTTAAAAAAAGCAACAAATTCCCATGGCAATTAGCACAAGGGTGGCATAATCTAAATGCTCTTCTTTTAATTTTTAAATATTCAGGGGATGAATTATTAGTAGCTTTCTACTACTTTCTGGCTTCTGTCTCCTTTCTGAATGCTTCAGTACTCACTGAACTAATCCCTATTTCCTCATGTGAAACCTGAAGGTTATGACAGTACTACTACTGTCTGCTCTACATACCTCTAATGGTTACGATGAGATCCAAATAAAGGCATGAAAGTGCTACACAAATGTCAGTTGCTATTTCATCAGAATCTAGACATGGGATGAAAATTCAAGAGTAAATCCAATAAAGGTTTCATATTGGGTTTATGGGTTTTTAAAAATGATTTAGAATATATTTTGGAAGTAGAGTTTATTGGACTTGCTAATAGTTTGGATGTTGAAAAGCAAGGAAAAAAGAGGATCAAGAATGACTTTCTGTGTTGTGGCTTGAGTAACTGGTATTGCTGTTTCATAAGATGAGGAAGACCAGAAGAGCAGCAGGCCTGGGGAGCAGTAGGTGAGGCTGGAAGGGAAATGGGAAAAATTGGGAATTCATGTTGAGATGCTAAATGACATACTTAGTAGCTACACAAATGGAAAAGTTGGCTGCTGAATATTATCAGAGTTGGAAGTTTAGGGAATAACTCAGAGCTGGAGATACAAATTTGGTAAACATCAGCATGCAGGGTATAGTTACTAAGAGTACTTTCCTAGTTTCAAATCTAGTTCTACCATTTAAAAGCTGTAAAATTATGATAATAATTGGTAAAATACATACACATGCATATGTAATCTCAATGTTTACTATTTATTTTTATGTATTTAAATAAGCAAAACCTTCATATACTATTGAATTAAATCTCCTTTCTACCCCGTTCTCTGGAGATAATATATATATACTAGTTTCTTTTATATTCTTTCAGAGATATTATAAGCACAAGCAAATATTTGATATCTATTCTTTTAAATTACCCTTCAAAATGCAAATACAAATATTTCATACAAATATATGTTACAGAATCTTCTGTAGTTTTTTTCAATTAACATTGTATTTTCAGTATAATTTGTCTATGGTTCTGGATAGCATTTCCTAGGGAGAAAATCTAATAGCAAAAAAGAAATTTTACTATAATGAACCTAAATTGTATATCTCAATTATCAAGTGTGATTTAGGGTAATCCATGAAATTTTCAACATGGACAAGAGTAAATGAATACCAAAAGTATTTGGCAAAAAGGTAAGTATGGAGTTCTAAAGCTTCTTGCAGAGATCTATGTTCTATTAGGGAAAAAAAAAAAAGATCTAAAATGCACAGAGAGCTTTTTTCCGTCCCACAAAGAAGTCATGGAAAAACTAAGATAAATGTTAAAGATACTCACACAGCTCTTGGTTCAGAAAAGACATCAGTATGAATGTGCATCATTAGGTCCCCACCGGCAGCATATTCCATTACAAAGCAAACATGCTCTTTGGTTTGGAAACATGCAAAAAGGTTCACCAAAAAGGGATGCCTTACACTATTCACAGTTTCAAAAATTCTTTTTTCACACATCAGGCTATAAGAGAAAACATTGAAGAGTAAGTAGATTTAAAAAATTTCCAGTTGGAAATAACATTCTTTATAAATTAATAACATTAAAATAAGCAAATTTTTAAAGTATAACTTTAAAATCATAAAATGTATCTTAGTTTTGCTGTATACGTTATGGAAACCGATCTAGTTAATATATGTACCTTTAATTGAAATGTATTCATGAAAACTAAAATATGATTAATATGACATAAAGATTAAAGAGTTTTACATTGATAGTATCAGAGAAGTACACATATGGTTAGTGGTGACAGTTAATTTTTTAAAAGGCTTAAGTAAAGGGGAATTAAGAAAATTCATGAGGAATTGGTCACAGAGTTTAGCAACAATCATATGTTTAAAAATATAAAGTTTGTGACCAAGATAATTTCAAGGACAGTATTTATAACTCATAAACTATAGCATTCAAATTTTTTATCATATAAAATATGAAGTTGAGAGGTATAGATATGATAAATAAAATTTTCATTTAGAAGACTAACCGGAAAATAAAGAGGCTACATGGAGAATTCTATAACATGCTTCAAGGATGTTCCTTGAGAATATAATTCTTTTGTAGTATCATAGAAAAATCTATAGCATTCATAAATTTTTCCCTTTAAGAACTATGACATGTTGCTACAAAGAACAGTGGTCAAACTTACTGACTCTGGAACATTAATTTTCCCGAAATAGCAAAAACAAAACAACATAAAACAAACAAAAAAAAACACTCTTCTTTCCCCTGAAAATACTTAGTAAATCAACTTGCTTTAAAACTCAAAGTAGAAGATAACTATGTCAAATATTATTCAAAGAAAACTTAAATTAATTTATTTATTTTTAGTGTCTGGTCAAAATAAACATCAATAGATATACTTCATGAACAATTAGATTACGTTTCTAATACAATTTTAGGCAATTTTTCTTTTTTTGTTTCTACGACTAGAACAAAAGATTGACAGTGATGTTTGCCTAAAGGCATTAATAATGCTTTTAATTTAATTTTTACATTAAAAAATGCTTAGATTTTCATTTTGGGGGCTTTTTGTTGTTGTTCCAAACAACATTTTGCTATGCCAAACTAAAACACCAGACTAAAATCTTGATGTTGGTCCCATTCTCCTTCATTTGCATCTTTACAGAAAGAGTTAATTAAAAAAAAATTAAGGTAAAGTATTTATTTGGGTATCCAGATTACACTGTTTATGACTTGAAAAAATTAAATAGATTTGGAAAGCATTTGAGAATTATACCTGTTCTGTAGAAGGAGCATGGAATTTTTAATGCTACGTTAATATAGTTGTCTACTGGATCATGAAATAAAACACTTGTTCCCTTTTAAATACTGATAGTAAATGTAGCTATTATAATATAGTGTTTAAACTCTATTGAATAGTGTCATATTCTAAATGAACTCCTACCCCGATATCATACAATCTGTTATTAATTTTATGCACACTCAGAAATATAAAGCCACAGTTGTTTTTTAAGCTTTAGGCTTATATTGACAAAAAATTTTTTTTAAATTTGGTAAAGTTTCTAAATTGTGCTACGAATTAAGGTATTATTATAAATAAATTCCTAGAAGATTAAAAGATTTAATAGCTTTGATTTTTGTCACCATTTAAATTTGTAGGAAAATAATGTACTAAAAATTGCTTTTGGCAATATCTATAAGATAGATTCTAATATATGCTTTATTAAGCCAATCAAAATTTTGTGTAAATGTAGATAAAATAATTAGATGAAATAAGACAAAACTGAATTGATGTTTTTGGCTCATGTAGATGACAAACAGGGTTTCTTAATTGTCCACTGTCTATGGTTTATATTTATGGGTGAATCGCTAGTTCTCAACTGGATGGATGTTAGGTTAAACCTCTGTTGAACATGTAAGTGGTATAAAAGATAGAGAATCACTGACTGGACTACCCCTTGAAATAGTTTCCATGTATTCATGCCTGACAACAATGACAAGGACTGGAAAGATGTCTTAGGACAATTCAATAAAAGAGGAAGACTCTTTATAGAGCCAAACTGGAATAATAATTCTAACTTTATGCATTTTAGAGCACACAAAAAAGCAGAAGTCTCTTGTCCCAACATTATAGAAATTGTGTATTGTCCTTAAAAGTCCACATGACAATCCATCTTTATTCAAAACTTTAAACTTTATTCAATCGGTCCAGAATATTTCCCTCTAAATTGTCCCCACTCTTCTCTCCATATTTTCAACTATCTTCTGTAAAGAACACAAATCCGATCTCCTTTATGAGACCCTCTCTACCTCAATCCATCAATACATCATGATTTTCTCCTTTGTATTGCTTATTTTTAACTCAAACATATCTAGCCACTTTTATTATGTAATTAATGTCTTGTTTCCCTGACTAAGTGATTAGTTCCATCCTAACATGCTTTTTGTATACTTCCTTCAGAGTTTGTTATATTACTGGATATGCTAGAAAGTTGAAAAGTTATATAAATAGTTATTAGTTGAGGAAAACCACATCATTAATAAGGCTAAAGTCTTAGAATTGAACTCTACATAAGCTGGCTAGCTGTGCTTTGTTCTACAAATACAAAAATATACTTCCAACCCTATTCTGTTATGCTGAAATATAAACTGGTAAGGAAAGGAAGCTGAGTGAAGAGGCATTGCGGTAACATAAATTTAACGTCCTTAATTGAGAGTGGTGGGGGGAGATGGAACTCAGACAGCGTGTTTTACTAACGGTCAGTAGACTGAGTGTGATCTCTGTACATGAATTACTTTACTTCGGAATTAATCCATAATTTGTGTTCATATAAAAAGAGGTTGAATTGAAATTTCTATGATTTCTAAAAAGGGGCAATTTTCTAAGTAACAATATAATCTAGACTATGGAAAGAAAATTTAGACTATGTAACAAAATTGTCATTAAAAACTGTCAAGTATTCTGGAAACATCTATTAAAAAAATAAACCGCTAATGAACAGTAACATCAAATTCTATGGATCTATTTAAACAATGAGCTAGGAAGTGAACATAAAAAATTCTCCTTAGTTATAATTAGTTAAGTTTGAGTTATTTACTATTCATACTTGCAAGTAATAAAATACATTATTTTTGGTTGCGTGTGGTGGCTCACACCTGTAATACCAGCACTTTGGGAGGCTGAGGCCAGGAGTTTGAAACCAGCCTAAGCAACAGAGTGGGACCCCACCTCTATAAAAAACAGAAAAACTAGCCAGGTGTGCTGGTACTTGCCAGTAGTTCCAGCTACTCAGGAGGCTGAGGTAAGAGGATCTGTTAAGCCTAGGAGTTTGAGGTTGCAGCAAGCTATGGTAATGCCACTGCACTCTAGCCTGTGCAACAGAGCAAGAGCCTGCCTCAAAAGGAAAAAAAAAAAAACAAAAACACATATTACTTTAAAAAATATGCTGGTCTTTTATCTATTTTTTAATTGATTTTTTCTTGCCTTCCTCCAGATATGTTAGAAATGTAAAATTACTCTTTTTTCCTACCTTCTTCACATTTCTCTAAGAGTGAGTTCCAGTTTTCACCCTTGAATTTTCCATTTCTCTTCTTATAACAATTCTACTTGAGATTTTTAAAATTCTATGTTACTGGAAAGTACAGAGATTTAAAACTGAAGTTAAACATGGATCACTTATCCACTTTTCTCCAAGGCTATATTCATTTTCAGTAGGGGTAATGGCCTAGGTTCAGGCTACAGCTCCTTCCTTGATCTAGACTTCCCTATTTAATAGCCATATTAATATTATTCTACCTAGATTTAATTAGAAAGTGTTCTCGTACAAAGACTGGGCTCAAAGAAGTAACAATGTAGCAGGAAGCTACATAAACCAAAATTAATAGAAGCAGTAACCAGTTTACAATTATTTTAGAAAACAAATGAATTTACCATTTACAAATCTGAAATAAATCAAATATTCTTTCAGGAAAGAAAAACATTTGATTCTTTTATTATTCCAAGTATAAACAAACGGAAGGTGGGATCAAAGATTTGCTTTAATCATCTGCTTTGTAACATAAAAAACATAGTTCTAAACATGTATGTAATATGGTACTCAATATTTTATAAATATCTAGCAAGATCTTCTGAGTAGTTTTAGATATCAAGAAAGTATTTATTTTGATGTGATTTTGGACTTTCAGAAATGGTAAACAAAAAAGGAGGTGAAAATAGGCAAATTTTTAAAAAAAGATTTTTTTTATATAAAGAAAAAAAATCTCAATCTTCCAAGACTTGTCCTAATCTAAGGACTACTTGTATAGTGGAAAAAACATTAAAACTAGCAATCTGGGGCCGGATGCAGTGGCTTACACCTGTAATCCAGCACTTCGGGAGGCCAAGGCGGGAGGATTGTTTAAGGCCAGGAGTTTGAGACTAGACCAAGCAACATTGTGAGACCCCATTTCTACAAAAAAAAAAAAATACAAAAAATACAAAAAAAACTAGCTGGGTGTGATACCACATGCCAGCTACTCAGGAGGCTGAGGCAGGAGGATGGCTTGAATGTAGGAGTTTGAGGTTGCAGTGAGCTATCATCAGGCCACTGCACTCCAGCCCAAGGCAACAGAGTGAGATCTAGTCTCAAAAAAAAAACAAAAACAAAACTCTAGTGATTTGGCACATACGAGGGCTCTCTGGAAAGTATTCAGCCATTGTTAATACTAGTTTTCATATTACATGGCTGGATACTTTCCAGACAGCCCTTGTATGTGTGTGTGTATATATATATATGTATGTATTCCACTTAATACAACTCAGGAAAGCATTATAAAAAATACTTATTTTTAAATATATGGGTTAACTGGGACTCACAGATGTTCACTGATATATTGTTTAGTCAAATCATTACTAAGGAGGAACAATCAGAACGAGAAGAGTCAGTCTTCTCACTCACAGTCCAGGACTCTTTTCATTATACAGGGCTATCTTCCATTGATATCAATAGATGCTTCCCAGTGGTACAAGGAAAACATTATTAAATATCCAGTAAAAAGCCTCTTTCTGTGATAAATATGCCATTTTTATATAATACTTTATGTTTTTAATCATCCTCTATTAAGATAGTCATTTAAAAGTATACTCTCTAACCTAATTACAATCTTTATCCCCCAAATCCTTGCCTTTCAGTAACTGTATAACAAAATATATCCACAACTTGGACCCAGAAAGGTTAAATGCTATGGTCAAAAAACATAATTTTGAGAAAAACAGAAAAAAAAAAAATATAGTTGTATTTTAAAAAGCAGAATATATTAACCATTCAATTAATTGCACATTTTTTGTAAATGACATTTTATCATTTCCATAGATGAAATGGGATACAGCCTAACTGAACCACAGATAAGTAAGAGTTCCTATTCCATATAATCACTTTAACATCCCCATGTGTAAAAAACTTAAGAATTAGTTTAAACATTTCACCATCTTTCCTTGGTATCCACTAATCAGTTATTTGTTATAAGAAGGGCAAAAAGGCAGTGGCTAGAAAGAATTTGATATATTTGATTTGAAGTCATTTGATGAATGTCTATCTTATGTCAAATACAGATACATTATGTAGTTTCTTCACATATTACCATGAAATTAGAAAATTTTGCTGCTGCAATATATACATCAACCCTCTTAACTGACAACTTAAGAAAAATTAAACAATTTCATTTTTAAACACTAACCTGTCTACTTCATCTCGAGCCACAATGTCTCCTTTCTTTAAGGCTTTTATAGCAAACATCTCATTTGTATGTTTATATTCAGCCAAAAGCACCTGAAATAAGATTAAAATAATTACTTCGAATGTAAGTTACGTTTTTAAGTATTTCAAAAAATTCCAAAAGATTACCTTTCCAAAATGTCCTCTTCCCAAGACAGCACAACATCTGAAGTCTTGTAGATTAAACTGAAACCTTTGCTGAGATCTGAAAACAGTAATTTCAATTAAAAATAAGGCAATAAAGTATGGTATGAAACACATAATAGCAAAACTTTGTATATATTCTTTACCTTCTATCCTCAAGTTCTCGAATACCACTATAATCTAGGCCTGATTGAGGAATATCAGGCTCGTATTCGGATTGGGATTTTGGAAGTATATTATTTCTGTCATTCTCAATATCAAAAACAGTTTCTGAATCCTGTAAAATATTAAATACTCATTAAATCACAGAAACCTTCAAAAAACAACTTATTTGGTAATGATAAAATTGAAGAAAAAATTTCAAAACCCAATATAATAAATATTAGAGAGAAAAGTAAAATTCAGATATTGGTTATTCATTCTTATGGCCATTAATTTAATTTTATATTACATATATCTAAAAATATGAAAAACTAATACATTATTATCATCTTCAATGCATACTGTTAACCAACTTAGAAGATGAAGAGTGTTTTAGGCAACACGTCATTTAATATCAACCATTCTCCTATGCTCCTTCTAGCTTAAGAAACCTATTCCCCCTCTACTGGCTCGTGAACATCCAGAGGCTAATGACAATGGCATGCCAACATTAAAAATTTAGTTATCTCTTGTCAACTCAGTCTACTTTAGTTGAGAATAATCTATTCATAAGAACCATAAATACACAGTTCACAGAGGCAACTTTTAATTGAAAGGTATACTTTATTCACTAGGATGCTTTTTACGGCTAATTCATTTGGTAAAAGGAATTATGCAAGGTTTAAAATGGCTTGCCTGTCCTGGTGTATCCAAAACTCTTAATTCAGAAGAGCCATCTATCTCTGCAAGGGAAGAAGCACGTGGTGGGGCTGGAGGAGGTTCAGGCTCAAGATCGAAGTCCAATTTTGTTACTGTAGAATCACTTACAGAAGATAAAATAATTTACCAAAATAGTAATTGAAAATACACATTTTAAATAGCTTTAAAATTAAAGCAAACAATTTCTATTTTTGGGGGCGGTGGTGAGACAGGGTCTGGCTCTGTCACCCAGACTGGAATGCAGTGGCAACATCATAGCTCACTGCAACCTTCAACTCCCAGGCTCAAGTGATCCCCCTGGCTCAGCTTCCCCAGTAGATAGGACTACAGGCATGCATCACCACACTCAGCTAATTTTAAAATTTTTTTTGTAGAGACATGGTCTCACTGTCTTGCCCAGGCTAGTCTCAAACTCTTCGCCTCAAGCTATCTTCCTGCCTCGGCCTCCCAAAGTGCCAGGATTATAGGTGTGAGCCACTATGCCTGGACTAAATTTTTTAAGTAAACACAACACTAATTTCAAAACACTACTTGAAAAAAAAAATGAGCCTCTTAAGTACACCTGCTGCAATTAATATGTAAGAATATCACAATAACTATTTTGTATAAGAGATGCTTAAAAATCTTAGACACATACCTAGCTGGAGGTGCTAGCTCAGGGATGCGTACATCAACCACTGGCACTGTAGTAGGCACAGGAGCTTGAGGGCTAAAGGTGCCAGAATGATTTACTGTAGGAATAGCTCTTCTCACCAGCCGTCCCCAAGTGGCAATATTAATATTCATTTGAGGTGCTCTGAGAAATGTTTTGCCTGTGGACATTGAGAAAAAAGAAAACAGAACAAGTAATTTCTTTATATATTACCAAAAGCCATAATTTAAAAATTCATATGCATCAGTTTATAAAGCGCAAACAACTTGTCACTTAAAAAAACTAGTTCTTAACTATTTGCTATTAAAGGTTAGTGCAAAATAGCATAAATAATTCTAAAAATAAATAGTTTTGTTTTCTTAAATCTAGTTTTATTTTCTTAACTCTAGTAACATGTGGTTACGATCTTTAAAAAGAAACCTTATTTTTCAGAGATACAAACTACAATATTTATGGATGAATCAATATGATGTATAGGTTTGCTTCCAATAACTGAAAAAGTAGTGAGTGGATGGGATAGGGATAAAACAAATTTGGCCATGAGTTGATTATTGTTGAAGCTGGGTGATGGTGCGCCTACATTGCACTAGTCTCTCCACTTATAGAAATGTTTAAAATAGTCCTTAATAAGAAAATTAGAAACAAATGAATGAACACCTAAAAATAAAAAAAAAATAGATGAATATTACTTTTAAAATAGTAATTAGATCGTCTATATTTAAAAGAACACTAAAACACTTTGTATTTGATTCTGAGTAATCACCTTGTTGTTTCGAAAAAATTTTCTTCTGTCTTTGAAGTTTCGGTCTTCTTTCAATAACTGGATTAAAAAAGGTAACCTGCAGTGAAGAAAATTCAAGTTGACATGAAAACAGCACTGGATTTATGGTTCATGAAATACACTAAACTTATAAGATTTGAAAGCTTAAGGGAATCTTAGTTATAATTTAGCCCAGCCCCCTCATTTTTTAGATGAGCAAATATACCTAGAAAATAAATGATCTGTCTCAAGGTCACATACCTATTCAGAGGCAGAATTGAGCCAAGAACCCAAGTAATTTGCCTTTCAGCCTAACATTCTTTCCATTTCCACATCATGCCGCCTACAAACATAATTTCAATTGTAGATATGCACATTTAATGAAATACATTTATTACCTCTGCAAATAAAGTACCCTGTGGTTCCAAATAGAGACACATGCCATGCCGCTGGTTGTCTAAAAAATCTTCTAACCTCAGAAACTTTACAGCACACAGAGATCGCCAATCACGCCAATAAACTGAAATTTCCAGCTCACGTGACTAGGATAATTGAAAAAAATAAATAAAGAAAACAGAAAAGACATCATTGGACACACACTTGAATAAAATATCACAAAAAATATGAAATACAAACACAATAAACAAAGATAACACACACAAAGTTCACACTATTTTAAAGAGTTTTGTGATGTTTCTCAATTGTGTATTACTTTAACAAACTTATACATTTTAACTCCAAGGAACAAAACTTATATTCAGACATTCTCCAGCTTAGGTATTCCTGAAGTGTAATTAAGGAACACATAACTAAGAACAACCAATACAGATAAAAGATCACAGCAACTCCTTCCCCTTCACGGTTTCAATCTTTTGAATTTTCTTCCTCTACTTGCCATCACTTACTGTGCTACTGCTAAAAGATCCCATTTCAAACCTTATTTCCTCACCCCATTGCTGAGCCAGGAAAAGGTAAAGTAGCGTTTATTTCGCCCTTACAATGTGCCACACACAGTGCTGAGCACTTTAAAAATACTAGTTCATTAAATTTTCAAAAGAATACTACTAGGTAGCAAGACTAATTAGTGTAGTAGCCTGAATAGGTAGGGAAGATGGGAAATTCACACTAAGCTTTCCACAAAAAGAAATTCACTTATTTTAATACCAAAAAATTAAAAAAAAAGCAAATTAGTAAGAATTTGAATGTTCAAAAACCAGTGACAAGTATATTATACCATACAAATACAAGAGAATACATTATAGTCATTAAAAATAATGCTTATGTGCAGAAACGTATTTAAGGCTTTAACAACCAATTATTAAATGCACCTGTAGAACATAGTTTATAAATTATGGTCAAGCCATAAATTGACTTCTACCAATATGTTATAATCTATATACATTTTAATTATAAAATACCAGAGTTTTCCATTATTTTGTTTTTTAGGATTCTGCAGATTATCTATAAAAAGGGATAAATGTTTTTCCTTTTAGGTTCTACAAAATAATAAATTACTTCTTTTATATAACAACTTTCAATTTATGAACTTATCCATCTTATCCAGGTAAGTTCTTAATAGATACAATAAAAAACCTTTGGCTTTAAATTATAAATCTAGTTGATGCATAAGAACACAGAAAACACAAAAATGTGACATGAAAAAAATGAGTCAAAACACAATATTCCAGAAGGTCTCACAGTCAATCAGAAAGAGTAAGAAAAAGATATCTATGGTAGTGAGTATGTGATCCCAGGGCCTCCTATCTCATTTTTTCTCTCTGACTCATAATTAAGATGGAGGAGAATATTTGTCATGAAAGAGGAAGTATGAGAATATAGTTATTTTAAGACTAACAAATGGCATATAGAAGGGATAGAGTATGAAATCTATGATGTTCTATTCAAATTTAAAGTGTATTTTAGAAACAGTTATTTTGGGAAATAAATTGGAAGAATAATGGTGCAAGGGATTGGTAATTTAGACTACTTTTTTTTAAGACTAGAGGAAAAGAGGTCTGCTTTCTCCTATCTTCCTCCACTGTCTCAGAAAGACTTGTTATGGATCAGAAGACAGATCCACGGTGTACAGATACTGTAGACAGAATTAGTGCTTGTTAAAAGTTCTTACACTTTCACACTGTTAAAATGGTAAGATTATGTCTTACTCTAGATGAAAGGAGGTCCAATCACCTCATTTGCTATTTATTCTAGCCAATCTGGTTAAAACTAACATATTGACATATTTCTTTTTCCTTTGCTTCTTTATTCCATATGTTGCACATCTGAGATTTAGGACAGAGTCACCTCACAGACCTTAAACTAGCTGTCCTGGAGTTCTCCAATGAGGTTTTAGGTATAAAGCTCTTCACTGTTTGTTACTTTACACTATTCCCTGTTAGCATCTCTCTCGTTACAGCATAGGGGGAGAGTGGCTGTGATCTAGTGGTATTTTATGTCAGTACTCCATCACTTGTGTTATGAAACCTAATCCTACTTTAACCCCTAACATTTCAGCATGTTGGGTAAGTAAACCAAGCATATAGTATCTGAAAAGCAAAGTACCATACAGACTGAGGCTTTTATGTAAGGAGATGCCACTAATGTTTAGAGTTTAAACTGCAAGTGTTACTGCTGGTTTGCTGGCAATTTTCCAGATGAAGCAGGACAGTTCCATAAGGTAAGGGCATGCTTAGGGATAATTTCAAACTCCAGGAGCAACAGAATTCTAGATGGAGTAAAAAGTAAAACTCTACCAGAAAAGCTGAACAATACAATTTGAGCTAGATACTGATTGGGAGTACAGGCAGACTGTCCCAACTTGTGTTTCAGTTTGTTTTGTAATGATTTTGAATCTAGAATCAGAAAGCTGTGTGGAAGATCTAAGAAATTTGTGTCTGAGGCTTGTCTGAGGTCTCTCTAAGATCTGAATGTAAACAGAAAAAGATCACTGAATAAGTCTTACATGTAATGGAGGAAGGCAAGCAACAGATTTTCAAAAATAAGTGGCAATTAAAAAAAAAACAGTGTACATCTAGCATAAAGGAATTAGCACAAAGAAGGCTGAGGTTCCCATGTTTCATTACTGGGCTAAGTGTAAAGAATGAAAAATAAAATTAAAAGGAAAAAGAAAGCAAGCTGAGGTTCCCAAACTGCTGCGGAATCCTGGGGTACTAGAGAATAATTTCACTTTTCAAAGGAAACACAGCGACATCTATTGGACACCATGAGAACTACTAATCAAGGTAGTTCACAGTTTTCAACATTACATTCCACATTCCTTTTAATGATACCATGCCTTTGCTAAGCTAGGTTTTCAATAATAAAAACAAAGCAACTCCATATGAAAAATCAATGTCAAAGAAGAGATGAGAGTGCAGCGTACATCTGACTCTAAGCTTTGGGGAGTTATATAGTGTACATCAGGTAGACATACCCTATCAGTTCACTGTGATAGGTAAGAATGAAATTAAAATATTATCTTTTCTCTCAATATTTCTGCTTTTTTCAAAAAGAACTGATTTGTTAAAACATAAATACTAATTAGTCAACTATTTCTTAATAAATGGAACTTGCTGGATATTTCTCTTGGCCTAGGGACACACTGTGAAAAAACTACAGGGACACTGAGGACAATGAACCAAAAAAGTGTGGAAATTTTGATAGAAGTTAAATGATACTAGGCTCCAATGCCAAAAAGAAAAGAAAGGGCAAAAAGTAAACTCTGTTGCCACTAACAGAGAAAATTACTCAAAGCCTGGAAAATTCAAAAGCTAAGGAAAGATGAGATTTTTTGCAAAGGTGTACATGGCAGATGTCATATTTACTGGTCTTCAATGGGCTTCTGAGGACAGCATATCAGTTAGAGTCCCAGCAGCAAGCAAACTGCACACTGAAAGTTTCAGACAGTTTTCAAAATTGGCTACCTGTAAAGGTGTGATTAAAGTTAAGGAAACAACAAGGAATGAAAATCTGAGGCCTCTCAGCAGTAAAAATCCATTATCACCCCTAGCCTGAAGGGGCAAGAGGCAACAGCTGCCAGAATCCAGTGAGGACTAGATCTTGGAAACAGGACTGTCCAACAGGAGCTGTAGCCACAGATGAACACGCTGTGGAAAGCAAAGCAAAACAAGGCAAGGCAGGGAAGGAGAGAGGGAAACAAACACCCTGATTGCCTTTCCTTCTGCCCTTTGATCTCCTAATAGTGTTTCTCATTATAAGTCAGACCCTAGTGATTCAAATAAACTTCAGAGCTATCAGCCTATAGGGGTACAGGGTAGGACAGGGAAGCAAGGAGATTGAAATCCACTGGGGAAAACCAGAAAACAACTACCTTAGAAAACAGTAGCATCTGTTTTCAGTTTAGGAGTCCAATGAGGGTGATTCTCCAGGTGGAACAAATGTGACAAAAAAGACAGAAACCTTGGGATCTTTTGGGAGGATGAGAAATACAGAGAGGAGTATAAGACAGAGACAATGGAGAATATAAGACCATGGCCTTGGCTTGAAAAGTCTGCCTGCTAAAGATGTGGGTAATTATGCTCCCTTTACAGGGAAAGAGACAAGTAAATAATTATGATAGAAATTATTAGGTACAAGTATGTACAACTGCTTCTTACGTCAATTCATATCCTACAAAAAGCTCCAAAGACTCCTTATTATTCCAAACATTATATACTTTCCAGCCTCTAAGTCTATACCTGTATAGTTCCTATTTCTAATCTTGTATCTTATTCTCCAACCAAAATCCTATATTGTCACATAAGATTTTCCTATTATTCTTTTCCTCATACCAGTCCAAATTCTCCATCAAGGCCAAACTAAATATCCATCTCCTCTACAAAGATGTTCTTAACTAAATCCAGCCCACAGTTTCTCCCTCTGAGTTCTCAGATGCAGGTATCTTTTTATTTATCCTTATAGGGACTTGTGCTCTCAAATCTGAGGATTCATGGTTCTCATCAATTCTGGAAATTCTTGGCAATAATGGCAATTGCTTTAAGGCATGGTCTCTGCTCTATTCCCTCCATTCCCTCCTTCTGGAACTTCACTCAATGAGTTAGCCGTTCTGGTTCTATCCTTCATGTCTCTTAACCTCTCTTCCATGATTTTCATCTCTTTGTCTACTTACCTTGTACTCTGGGCAACTTCTTCAACTCTATCTTCCAGGCCATAAACTCTTCTTCTGTTTAACACATCCATTCAGTTTCCTATTTCAAATGTTATATTTCCTATTTTTATAAGTTCTATTTGTTTCTCCTGCTCACGAACAGCAACAATTTATCAGCTAATGGTCAATCATGTTTCATCTCTACCGTCCCCCTAATTATATTGAAGCAAATTCCAGACATCTATAGTTTCATTTTATTTGGTGCTTTTAAAACTCTACCTAGCCTTTTTGGCTTAACATTCATTCTTTGCTCATATTTACAAATTCCTCTATTATTTCTTTAAACATTTTAAACATTTATTTCATATTCTACATATAATAATCCCCATTATCTGTTTCTCCATGCTTATGGTGGTTGAATCTCCATGTATTTTTGAATTTTGGATGCAAACTCATGTTGGGTAGAATTCTTCCCCAAGCTTCTGAAACACAAGTTAATAGTTTTTTAATTTTGCCCCAGTTTTTTTTAACCTATCAGACCTTAGGGCCCTTTATGGAAGGAATATTTCTAGCTCTTTTGTTTTTCCTCAAGTGCTATAAGGCCTTGAGCATTAGGGAAAGCTAAAATGCCTATATTATGCTTTACAGCAGTGATTTTTCTGATAAAAGGTGAGGCATGGAGAATTAAATAAGGTTCAGCTGTATGGGGGAGGGTACAAGTGGGTAAGGAAGAAGACATTTTCAGTTATATACGCTCTCTCTCCTGAGATACGGATGTATGTCTATTTGGCAATCACTGTATTAACTCAAGTGTGTCATGTCCCTTGGGTATGCTGAGATGGGAGAAAAAAAGTTGAAAGAAACCCTGCTTTTTAGTTTTAAAATAGTTTTTGCATAAATTATTTTCATTCATTCCATTAATACTTAATGAATATCTATACTAAGTATCTGCTGTGATGGAAATATAAAGATAAGTAACATATACTCCTGATCTGAAATAGTTCATAGTTTTGTTGGGGAGATGGAAATGTAAATCAATACTAGCAATAGAGTGGCACATACAACATGCACAATGACACAATTGTTTTGTAAGGGAAAGTTAGTAAAAAGAGAAAAGATCAGAATTGGTCAAATTGTGTTTTCAGAGATGAATCTCAGGATTAAAGGAGGACACAGTAATCAGAGGGAAAAGAATATATGAAGATGAAGAATTATAAAGTATATTCTAGGAATAGAAAAGTTTCATACAGTTAAAGCATAGGTATAAACAAATACTTTGAGAAACGAGGATGAAAAGATGGGCAGAGATAGGTCATAAAGGGCTTTGTATGACTTGTAGTGGAATTCGGTCTTTAACTTGTAAGTTACAGGCTGGCACTAAAGGATTTTAAAATAAGGAAGGGCAGGGGTCAGAGCATATCAGGGCGTACAAGTTGAACATCCCTACCCCAAAAATTCAAATCCGAAATGCCACAAAATCCTAAATTTTTTGAGCACCAACAAGACACTCAAAGTTAATGCTCATTAGAGGATTTTGGATTTCAGATTTTTGGATGCTTGATCAGTTAAGTATAATGCAAATATTCTAAAATATGAAAAAATCTGCAATCCAAAACACTTCTGGTCCTAAGCATTTCAGATAAGGATACTGAACCTGTATAGGTGCTAAAAAATAAGGGCACTAGAATCAGATTGCCTTATGCATGCACATCCAATAAATTTTTGTAGAATACCAGCTTGGGCAACATAGCAAGCCTCTGTCTCTACAAAAAATTTGAAAAAAAAAATAGCGGAGTGTGGTTGTGCCCAACTGCAGTCCCAGCTACTCAGGAGGCAGAGGTGGGAGGATCTCTTGAGCTCAGAAGCTTGAGGCTGCAGTGAGCTATGATCATGCTACTGTACTCTAGCCTGGACAACAGAATGAGACCCTATCTCAAAAAAAAAATTTTTTTTATAGAATAGGTTCAAATCTTACTTTCATACCACTTAGTAGTTCTGTGACCTTGGACAAGTTACTTAACAGCTGGGGCTTCAGTTTGCTCATCTATAAAACATGCATAATAATGGTAGTGACCTTCTGGGGTTGTATGAGAATTAAAGAATTAAATTAACACAACCCCAGCAGATAAGTCAATCTCAGTAAATGTTAGCTGCTATTATTATTATTACTATGATATGCAATTAAGAAAACACACTGACACAAGGATGGAACAGAAACAGAGATAAGTTAGCTAACTCTAATGAAGAACACAGGCTTTGGCTTTAGATAGACTTGGCTTTGGTATCAGATGCTTGTCTTAGTTTCCAGCTCTACCACTCTAGCTGTGTGGCCTGAGAAAAGTTACTTAAACTCTTAAACATCAGTAATCCCTAAAAGTGATGATAATTGTACATATCTCATAAGATTATTGTGAGGATTAAATACGACACTATAGATAATGTGTCTTCTTCAGAACCTATTGGGTAATATATGGTAGGGTGAGGAAGAAGTAAACACTAATTATTTTTTCAAGAATCTTGTTGTGAAAGAAAGGCCTATCAATGAAGCACAGAAACTTTTGTTAATGGGAAAAATGTGAACATATGTAAGAAACACAGATAATAGGGATAACTGATACAGTAAGATTTTAGAAGCCTAGAAAGAATGTAAACTAGAAGACAACTTGAGTGATCACAGACTCTAAAACAGAGAGAGAGACGTCTTTCTCTGAAACCAAGGAAGATGATGAACAGAAAAATTAGCAGGTAATAGGAGGAATCTGAGGTCTAGTGGTCTTAATCTAATCTATAAAAGAGAAGCAATGGAGTCTGAGGTGGGGTAGAACACTTGAAGAGACAGGTGAAAGAAAAGTTGCTGGTAATGGGATAAAAATGGATAGAAACGTGGGATAACTTTTACAAGCTCAGCTGAGCTTGGAAACTAAAATACATAATAATAGGTGTGATCAGTTTCAGCTGCATTCAGCATAACAGAGCAGAGGAAAAACAGATGATAGGACTGATTTGCTACTGGAAGTTTACAGCAGATGTGGTATACAGACAAGGCTGAAGGATGCTGTGAGGGCATCAGTAAGGAAACAGTTCAGAGTAACGGTTTTAGGGTAAGTTGAAAAGAAAATTAAGTTTGGAAGGGGCTGAAGGCATGAAAACAATCTGAGGAATCAAGGTAATGGAAATATTTGATTGAGTATCTAGCTTTGTGGTAATAAAGTAAAAGACCCAGAAGAGTAACAATAATAAGAATTATCATTTACTGCATAACCATTATTAAAGGTATTATTCTTGGTGTTGTATGTTATGTCGTTTAGGAAAACAAGAGATTTGGTGAAAGTTTGGTTAACTGAGGTTAAGATTTCAAAGGTACATAATAATTCATTACTAAAATGATACAGGAATAAAGGTATACTTAGAGTCAAAGAGTTCAAAGAAGTTTGAAATAATGGTATGTTATATGGGTTGTTTACAAACAGCCCTCTGTATCTGTGGGTTACACATTTGTGGATTCAACCGTGAATTAAAAATATTTGAGAAAAAAAATGGTTGTATCTGTACTGAACATGTAAAGACTTTTTTCTCATCATTATTCCTTAAATAATACAGTATAACTATTTGCATAGCATTTACATTGTATTAGGCATTATAAATAATCTAGAGATTAAAATATAAGAGAAGAAGTGCATGGGTTAGGTGCAAATACTATGCCATTATATATAAAGCTCTTGAGCATCCATGGATTTTCCTATCTGCAGGGGGTCCTAGAACCAATTTCCCATGGATACCTAGGTATATAGATGTTTTAAATCCCTCATAATGATGGCAAATCGTAGAGTGGGAAAAGAACCAAAGTGATCCTTATTAAATATTAGATGGAGGGTGCCTGGTGGTTAAGAAATGATAACAGATGGAACAAAAAAAGTAGATGATTATATACAATTAACCCTTGAACGACACAGTTTGAATTGCATGGGTGCACTTAAACGTGCATTTTTTTCAATAGATGTGTTAGAAAATGTCTTGGAGATTTGTGACAATTTGAAAAAACTTGGCAGACGAACCATGTAGCCTAGAAATATCGAAAAAGTTAAGAAAAAGGTATCTCATGACTGCCAAAAATATATGTAGATACTAGTCTATTTTGTTATTTACTACCATAAAATATACATGAATCTATCACAGGAAGTTAAAATTTATCAAAACTTACACACACTTACACTTACGGACTGTACATGGCACCATTTGTAGTCAAGAGAAATGTAAACAAACATAAGGATGCAGTATTAAATAACTGTATAAAATTAACTATAGTACATACTTGTACTACTATAATAATTTTGTAGCCACTTCCTATTGCTATTTGCAGTAAGTTCAAGTGTTGGGAGTATCCACTTAAAATACCACGTGATGCTAATCATCTCTGTGTGAGCAGTTCCTCTCTCCAGAAAATTGCATATCACTTCTCTTACTTCTTGCGTATTTTTCATGGTGTTTAGTGTAATACCATAAACCTTGAATAACACTATGGGATGCTTACAAAGTGCTACTATTGGTGCTGGAAATGACGCCAGGAAGCAGGGAAAAGTCCTAACATTACAAGAAAAAGTTGAATTGCTTGACATGTACAAGACATTGAGGTCTACAGCTGTGGTTGCCCACCATTTCAAGAGAAATGAATCCAGCGTAAGGATCATTGTAAAAAAAGAAGGGAAATTCTTGAAGCCATTGCTGTAGCTATGCCGGCAGGCACAAAAACCTTGCTCTTTCCATGAAATATAAATTATGTGTTAATCGACTGTTTATGTCATCAGTGAGGCTTTTAGTCAACGTAGGCTATTAGTAGTTACATTCTCAGGGAGTCAAAAGCTACACACGGGCTGTGCGTGGTGGTTCACGCCTGTAATCCTAGCACTCAGGGAGGCTGAAGTGGGACGATCGCTTGTGGTCAAGAGTTTGAGACCAGCCTCCGCATGAGCAAGACTCCGTCTCTACTAAAAATAGAAAAAATTAGCTGGGCAACTAAAATACAAAAAATTAGCCAGGCATGGTGGCACACACCTGTAGTCTCAGCTACTTGGGAGGCTGAGGCAGGAGGATTGCTTGAGCCCAGGAGTTTGAGGTTACTGTGAACTAGAGAATGATGCCACAGCACTCTAGCCTGGGCATCAGAGCGAGCCTCTGTCTAAAAAAAAAAAAAAAAAAAAAAAAAGTTATACATGGATTTTCCACTGTATAGGGGTCAGCACCCATAACCCTTGCATTGTTCAAGGTCCAAATGTATAGCTCATAGTCTCAGAGGAGTCATATAGCCTCAGAGAAGGATATGACATGTTACTTAATAGCAATAGAATCTGGAAGCAGCAAAGGAGAGCTAAAAAGGGTATTATTATACTTCATTACAAGTTAAAAAACAGCATTTCCGATTAAACAATATGCCCGATGTCAGTTTGTAACATATAAAAAATTAAAAATAAATTGTCTTTTTATTCCTATTCTTGCTCAGCTATATTATGAAGTGTTACTCCCCATTAACAAGATCTTACATGCATTTTAATCCTTTTGTGGGGGGGAAAGCATTGTCCTCACTGCCAGAGTTTCTATGAGAAATAATTTCTTCATTTTCCCTAAATATCTAGGCTCTGCCTCAACACCCTTACTTATCTGCCAGAGCGAGTTACCTGATAGAAGACTTTAGGAGAGAAACTGGGCACGAATGAGATAATCTATTCCTTCTTTTTTTCCTGAGAGCCAGGCAGTTCAATGGAATCATACTATTTGTTCTTCTTTCCCATGCCTTATATTTTAATAGGCTGGAGCCCACAGTAATCCAAGGGACTGGGTGTAACTCCATTGTTGATGCACACCCAACCACACTCTCAAATACCGGCTTATTTTTCAGTAATATAGATGACATTTTATTTTTCATTAGTCATGTCTTTGTTTCTCACAGTTAGTTCAAAACTTGGGCAGTCTCACACACACAGCTTTCAATCAGTTACTTTTGGTGCCTGAAATGACAGCCAAAGATAGTTGAACATTTGACCAAACATGCAGTATGACAGAGATTATAAAAGGGATCTCAGAAGAAACAGAGGTAATTCAGGGGGAAAACAACTTAAAACTGATATCCTCAACAATGTGAGATGATATTATCTCCAATAAAACAGGGTGTTAGTTAAAAAAAAAAAAAGAACAAGAATGAACTTTTAGAAATTAAAAATATAATTATCAGATATAAATTTTTCAGATATGTTATCAAAATTTCCTAAAATGTAGAACAAAATGACAAACTGATAGAAAATAATAGACAAAAGATAATCAAAAGATAAACCCAAAAGGTTCAACTAGCAAGTGAAAACACTGAAAATGTAGATGAGAAAATTATCGATAAGTCAAGAAAATTTATTGGATGTGAAGCAAATGAACTTTCAAACTGAAGGTGCCACACAGTATCCACCACAAAGAATGAAAGATACCCAGACTACAATACACGGCTCTGAAATTTCAGTATCCCAGGAAAACAGATAACATCTTAAAACCTTTCCAAGATCTAGCAGATCTAGCAGATCTTGATCAAAGATTAAAAATCAGAAAAGGCATAAAAATTCTCAACTATAATACCGGGGCTAGGAAATAATCACACTACTACTCAAAATTAATGAAAATAATCTCTAACCTAGAATTCTATACTGTAAGTGTGATAGTAGAATATACACATTTTCAGACATATGACATCTCTAAAACTTTTTCATTACCTTTTCTCAACATGAAAATGGAGGATATGACCCACCAACATGAGGAAGTAAAGTTAGGATGGAGTGATCCTAGACTCAAGTGATCCAAACACAGAAGGATGGAATTCTCAAAATAAAGGCTGTGTAGCAGCTATTTAAATTGAAGCAGAAAGATGTAAGACTCCAGAAAGGATGTTTCCAATGAGGAAGGTAGGGTAACTAATAGATTATTAGATATATTTGCCTACATAGAGTTGTTTTTAGAGTCCCTCTGGAGATCTTGGGGATAAATGATAGGTATTTAGAAAACTAAGCAAAGCAAAACAAAACAAAGAGGCATTTATCAGCCTTGGGGGTGGGGGAAGTACTAAAAAGGAAATTAATTATGATACAGAATATGTTCATCTGTAGACTATATAGTCATAATAACCAACTCTAAATTATTGATCTAACCTAATTATTTGGGAGAATGAGAATAGGAGTGTAGTGGTTTAAAGAGAGTTAAATTCTAATCTTCTTTAAAGTAGTGTGAATTGTGAAATGACAATTTCTGAAAATTAGAAACCAATAAACAGTAAGAGTCTCTTGAATTCTTCTCTTGTAATCTTGTCCTCTATGCCAGTGGTCCCCAACCTTTTTGGCACCAGGGATCCGTTCCATGGAAGACAATTTTTAGATGGACACAGGAGTGGGGGTTAGGCAGAGCTCAGGTGGTGATGCGAGCAATGGGGAGCGGCTATAAACAGAGATGAAGCTTCACTGCCTGCCACTCACCTCCTGCCGTGTAGCCTGGTTTCTAAGTTTCATGGAAGACAATTTTTCCAGGGACCAAGGGTGGGGGGGTGCCAAGCTCAGGCAACGGTGCAGCCTGGTTCCTAACAGGCCACGGACCAGTACCGGTAACAGTACGTGGCCCTGGGGTTGAGGACTGCAGCTCTATCCTACTTCAGCCTTTGGCTCCTGTCATCATACTACCATAGCAACAGTGGCAATATTTTCACAATCTCAACTGTCTGCATCCTTCTAACATTCTAGCTCACTCTCTCTACCTCAACACCCACTGATTCTTCAATACCACGGTAGTCCCAATCCATTAATCCTACCACCTTTTTGCTTATCCTAACTACCCTTGATGTCCTCTCCTCTCTCCTTTCCCAGTGACCAGGCAAGGTTTTCTATCATTCTCTCTTCACAAAACTATTCCAGCTAAAATTGTCATAAGTTTTAATTTTAAGGACAGGGCCCTTCTCTGTTTCTAATGTTGATAAAGATTTTTCTCTACTACATTAGTAAGCTTATTCAAAAAGAAATGTACAAGGGAAAGAATTAGATTATAGGGCTTAGTGTACCATCTTGTCTTTTATTTCACTCTGTCATGGGAGCCTGATTAAGCTTTTTCTAATAGGATGACTGAGGAAATTCAGTGAAAATGAAAAACTGCACAGCTACTGTGTTTATAATAAAGACCAAATTTTACAAGAAAATATAAAAAGAATAATCTGATAGAATAGAAAACATAGAACTAGTAGTCAGTAGACTTCATTAAGAATCCTGGATTATACCCTAGTTATTTTGCACCTAGACCATAATTTCCTTAATTTGTAAAATGAAGGGGCTAAATTATATCAGCAATTTAAAAACTTTTATCTTTAAAGTGTCAAAATTCTAATGACATCTTACACAGAATTCCAAAACAACAAAAAAAGACTCCGTATTGCCTCCTGAGATAATTCTGCAGAATACTGAAGCTCCCTGGAACATAATTTGAACTTTTCTAAATCATTTTAGATCTATATCATTTTAAAAATTATCCTACAATTCTAAAAAGACCTGTGATATTTGTGTCTTGAAAAGGAGAAAAACAGTACAGAGAACTTAGTTCCAGAATGCCATAGAAGTTAAAGTTGACATATGAGGCAAAATGCTGGAAACAACCATGTCAGTTTTAAATAACATTTTCTATAAATATTTTTATAACCATTTTCTATAAATAAATATTCTATAAATATAAGGAATAAAAGCTAAAAGCACATGAAAACATAAAATGTACTATGTAAATAGAAGGAGCTATTTTAATAGGGAATGTGGTCTGTGCCAAGGAAAAGTTTATAATCAAATTAGGGACAAGGAGCATGCATATCAGGAATCTACAAGGTCTACTTAGCCATGCAATGTCTCCAAAGTTTCAGAGGGAGGATTACTCCAAAGCGAGAAGAATGTCTGATGCCATACAGAAGAAAAACATTTTTAGGTAAAGATTACTAATTCAAGTAAAGAACAATCATATCAACAGTTATAGTCTTTCTATTGTTCAAAGCTTCTAGTTTTAAACTCTTCCCTCTGTTCCAGGCACTCGTCATCTTTTGCTGGTTCCTCCTCTGTGCCACTGTTACCTTCCTCTCATTCAAATCACCACGGAGGAAAGAACAACCATTTAAAAGTTAGAACACTGAAGGTCTAGTACCAGTTCTGAAATTTAGTAAAAACACAACTATCCTCAATCTTGGTTTCCTTAATTATAAAATGATGGCAAGGCACTGAATTACTTTTAAGTTCTCTTTTAAATATAAAACTCTATAACAGTAAACTTGACACAAGGGAAATCTCCTAGCTAGTCATTTTCCCTCTAACGATAATTCTTGATAATTCTTTAAGTTTCATTTTGATCATATTACTTATCAACAATTCTATAATTGGCCGGGTGCCGTGGCTCACGCCTGTAATCCTAGCACTCTGGGAGGCTGAGGCCGGTGGATCGCTCAAGGTCAGGAGTTCAAAACCAGCCTGAGCAAGAGCGAGACCCCGTCTCTACTAAAATAGAAAGAAATTAATTGGACAACTAAGAATATACAGAAAAAATTAGCCGGGCATGGTGGCACATGACTGTAGTCCCAGCTCCTCGGGAGGCTGAGGCAGAAGGATCGCTTAAGCCCAGGAATTTGAGGTTGCTGTGAGCTACGTTGACGCCACGGTACCCTACTCACAGCAACAGAGTGAGACTCTGTCTCAAAAAAAAAAAAAAAAATCCTATAATTACTTTAAATAGGCTCTGAAATGAAAATGACATTCAACTAATCAGTTTCCCATTACCTAAAATGCCCTTTCATTATATTCAAATTCACAGCCATGCTTTGAAGCCCAGGGCTAAAGAAAATCACTGATGGCTAAAATGTGCCAAGCAATGCAAGGCATTCCATATACAGTACTTCAGGTTTTCTTCCCAACAGTCCTATGAATATTACATCTTTATCCCTAATTTAGAGATGGTGAAACAAGTGCCCAGTAGCAAGGTTATGTAACTTGCCCACAATCAAACAGCTAAGAAGCAGCAGATGGACTATGAACCCAGTCCATCTGGCCTCAAAGTCAGTTACAGCAAACCTATTACTCACATTAAAAATGAGTGGGGGGAAATAACAGTGGAAACTGAGAGAAACACTTTATGGCCATAAATATTAATACCTATTCACACAGTTCAGAAAGAAGATGCAAATATAACAAGACATGATATACACTAAGAATCTCAACTGTATCTCTCTCTCTACTGGGTTTCACTAAATTATCATGGTCTAATTATTTTGTTAAACCATTAAATGATAGCATATGACAATGCTAGTTCTTGTACTATCCTTAAGGAGAAAATCTAGAGTTAAAAAACATCTTAAAAGTGTAACAAGAATTCTTTCTGATACAAGAATTCTCTTAAAGTCTCTCTTATAAGTTGCTCATTGGACTTTACTGATAACTTACTACTTCCTATAGCAGCTCATTTCATTTATTCTTTAATAGTATCATTCTTCTTTATACTGAAATGAATCTGCCATCCATTGACCTTTGCTTTGTCCTCCATAGCCACAAAGTACACAGTTAATCTAATGATGGAACATGTCCCCTCCTTCAAGTGTTTGGCAAACACTGCTACTTGACCAGAGTAACCTCCTCTAAAAACCAGGACCCAGGAATGTTCTTAAGAGTGAGCCCCTGGAATTCCCTACCATTGATGACAGCCGACACAAATTGAAAGTTCATTGCTATCCCTAGTCTAATTCTTATTCCACATGTTCCTCCTAACTTTAAATATAGTTATCAAACCTATTCTTTATCAGGTTTAAACTCCCATTTTCTCTCAATTGTTACATATGTGACAGGATTTTCATTTCATCATTCTGGCAATTCTTCACTGGATCAATTTATATAATGTTTTAGGTATGATCTAATCCAACACAAAGTTTTCTTCTTGGCAAATCTTTCTTTCTCTCTTCCTACCTCTGGGATACTGACTAAGACTGGATGTTAGATGTGTGTGGTTTTTTTTTTTCCCCTTTATAAACTTATGGGTTAGTAACTCCATTAGCTTCTATAGTACATAGCACTTATTTCTATCAGATCATTTACTATAGGTAAATCAGAGGATGTCAACTCCTCTATTAAAAACCCTTCAATTGTCTTGCAATTCACAGCCTATAAACTCCCTGGTAATCTGGAACCTACCTCTCTCTGCTATTCTACATCACACTGCTCTTCTGTCTCAAGATTTTTCTGGCTGCAAGATACAACGGCATCTCCTACCTCAGAAAGTTAGTATGTTTGTATCCTCCACTGGGAACACTCTTTCCCTGGATCTCTGCAACTCTGGCAACTTTTCACCCTTCAGGTCTCAGGTCAGCCTCCTCAAGAGACTCCCTAATTACCTATGTAAAGTCCCCCCTACTCCTGTTCATTTTGTTCACTGCACTTGTAGATTTTTTAAAACTTGTTTACTATTTACCTTCCCTCTTTAGAATATAAGGTTCATAAGTATAGAGATTTTGACTGTTTTGATCAATCATCACCAGCATCTAGGACAGTGCTTGGCACAGAACATAAAATCAGTGATTGTTAAACCTTAGAGTTCCACTAAAGCAACGAGTACATATTATCTCTGTAAACCTAAAACCTAGCAAAATGCCTGCCATATATAAGGTGCTTAGTAAGTGTCTGTAGAATAATGGATTAGTTTAACCCACTTAGATGGTGCTCACTATAACCTGTAATTAGATGACCTCCAAATCTACTTACCTAGCCCTGACTTCCAGTTCTGTATCTTTATTTACTACTAAAAAACTAGTTAAATAGAACCCATCCCCCTCTAATATAGACCTTTTCTAATTTCTGTGGCATCATTTTCTTTGTCACTTACTGACAAATTCCTTCCTCTGGACTCAAATTCAATTAGTTATTAAGTTATACTGATTTTTACTTCATTTCCCATATATATCCTTTTCTTTCTATTCCTACTGCCACATTTTAGTTCAAGCTCTTATCATCTTATAGTTGTACAACTGTAGTAGTTTCTTGCCAGTCCCTCAAATTTATCCTTCAAACAAATCCCCAGGTCAATTTTTCTTCTCTCTCTCTCCTATCCCCACTACAAAGTGTAAACACCTAGCCTAGCAAAGTCCTCAATATTTTTAAACTGAAATCATCACAATAAACGTAGGTCTGGGAAATAAGGTGGTAGACTTTTATAGACAGTTTTGCTGTAATGGAAAAGTCTGCAACTAATTAGATATATACGGAAAAGCCAATGAACTATAAGTTCCTTGAGGGAATATGGGAGACCTTGTTTATATTGTTTATTGCTAATCTACCACCTGGAAGTACCTGGAACACCCAGAAGGTATCAATATTTGTTGATTAAATGAATGAATGATTTAATGAATAAGTTAATAGTCCTAAATCTGAGTAGGAATGCCAGGATGAAAGTAGTGTTCTTTGAAGATCAGTCTGGTACTTAGACACATGGAGATTACTTTAGAAAAAATAGCTGATATTAATCAAGTTCTTACCACTCTTCTAAGATTCTCAGAGGACGTATTTAATCCTCACACATCTCAGTGAGACAGATTGTATTAAAGATAAGGAAACTGGAATACATAAAAGGCTAAGTATTTTGTGCAAGTACATACAACACTTAAGTGGCAGACAGTATCTGAATCAAGAAAAGCAACCATAAGGGTCTGAATTAGGTTGCTGGCTGTGAAGATAGTAAAAGATAAATTGGAAAAATATTTTAAAAGTAGAGGCTAGAACAGTAATCACCAAACATTTTCACAGCTCATATCATTAAGCATTAAAAATCTGCTTTTGCAAATAAAAGCTAATTTTTAAATGACATATGTATCACCAATCTGAATACTAAATAATGAAAAAGCTTAATATCTTTATTTTTTAGATAAAATTATTTTCCTCCCCACAACCCAATGGATGGATTTGAACCTAAAATACCGTTAGCATCATAGATTGAAAACTACTGTGGAGCAAGTTCACTTCCGCAGGGTTCTATGGACAGATTGAATTCTACCCATAATATATCATTCTTCAAAAACACTGAGACAAATGAATGTAAAAGCTTATTTCAAATGCAGCTCTGATAATGTAACCTAAAAATGGTGAGTCAGAAGAATCACATTAGTGGTTAGACAATGTGTTATTAAAATAACAAATTTCTAACAATTCACCTGGTTGCTGACCTTTCTGGTTAATATAAATTATACATTTTTTCTAATAACTACACAAATAAAAGCTCCTATAGCAATCTTATATGCACCTCTATTTTAAGGTAGACTTATATACAACTTATGAAATGAGAAATGTCAAAAATATCTAAGTTCTTCTTTTATCCTTTTCAAGCATTCTAAAAAATAAAACTTACATTCAAAATGAATAACAAATATAATAAAAATTCAAGTAAAAAGTTTCTCGTCTTACCCTATCTAGTTCCAGTGTAAACTTCTGGTCCCAAGACTGATTGGAAATGGGTTTCCAACTCGTTTGACCAACCACAGTATTATCTAGCTTCAAAACAGCACAGACGTCATCTGTAATTAAATTTTATAAACTTTCTTAAAAACTTTAAACCTTTAAAACACAAGTACCACTATTTCATAGCAACAAAAATCTTAAGACCTCTTGAAAATAAGATTTTTCATAATCAATACAGAAATTTTTGAATCCTAAATGGCTTGTTAGATACACACATACACTTCCAACTAGACTCTCCCAAATTATCCTTTGTGTTTAATAAAAACACAAATAGTAACTGATCTATTTTGTTTATACTGGAATGTGACTGAAAGGAATAACAGGTGACCAGTAGTTGTTTGCTGCACTGGTCAGTACATACTACACTATGTATGTTTGTGTGTCATTATCAATCATCCAGTTTTTCTTTCTCTACACTTGCTATTTATAAAGACTGCTGCCTTAAATAATTGTTTATTTTCACATCTTTCCTAAAGTTCCCGTCATATATCAGAAAACACAGGCAAGTTTATTTTTGCACTCTATGCTAGGTTGAACTGTCACATGCCTTCCCCCTTCTAGTTATACATTTATATATAGTTCATATTAATAATCATACTTCAGAATGTCTCCAAAGTGCTTCCTAACCGCTTGCGTGTTACTCTTTCCAATCTTGCCCCTGTCCCTCATCTCAGTTGACTACTGAGCTACTGTTTCAGAACATGTCTGGACCAATGGTTAGTTATCAAAATTTCACTTTGGAATAAACAGTGTTGCTCGATATTTCATTCTTTCAAAAGAATTAATGTTATTTGTCATTCTGTTTTCTAATATATTTTCAACAAAGTAAAATCTGTTGCCATTTTGTTTCCTATTATTACAGGTTTTAATATTTTAAAATTAAATTGTAAAAATCATAATTTTAAAGTTTTTTGGCCACCTTGAACACTTCCCATTGCTAAGTTGCTTGGATAGGCCCTTTAATTTGTTAAATGATTTTTAAAAATCTGGTTACTGAACTGGACAAGTCATCGGTTTTTAGAAGATTTCGACTACTTCCGCTTTTACTTTTACTCGTTCTGCTCATGAAAGATGATCTCGTTTCACTTGGACTCCAACCAGGTAGCGCAACCGATGCTGCTTTTGACCGTCCAGGGACATTCTCTAGGATATCTTGGCAGCCCATAAGACGAACTTCCAAAGTACCTGTTAGCATAAATAAATATCCAATAATGTCAATTCTTAATATATAGAACTATGTATCTGTTATTTGCTCAGAAACAAAAAAAAAAAATGATCTGCTTAAACAAGAAAAATTCTTCTGCCAGAGGATCTATAAGATAACCATCATCTTCCTGTTTTAGAGAAACCATTAAAAATTCTTAATTAAAATAACTATAAGAAATTTTATAGAAATGAACAGCATCTCCCAAAAGCTGTCTGTAGGGCATAAAACAAGTTATATAAACTTTTTGTGTATCTCAATACTTGTATAATTACAAGGAAAAATTACAGAATTATGTAGATAGAGAATGTGGAAGGGGAGGCATAAAGCTAAATAATGTCATTAAAATAGCATACAAAAATTAAAAACAAAGAAGTCTATGTGAATAATAGTTATGTTTAACAGTTATCTAATTAATACAGAAAATTTTACTTTTTTTACATAAATAAATGGGTTTATGTTCTATTTGAGATATAAAATGACATTATTTTTCCATTTCTGATAATTTAGTCAAATAATTATGGGTTGTAATTACCTAAGCAAAAAACCCTGCAATTTCCTTAGGCAAATACACACTAACGATGTTCAAAATGAAAATGAGGAACTGTGAGTTAGGTCATTCAGAGACATGGCTTTGTCAGCCTTTGGCCTAGAATTAGTACACTAGAATTTAAAATGGTGCTTCAGTATTAAATTTTAGATATTGCACATAGCATAGCATTTTAGGAAGAATATTTCATGGTAAAAGTTGTTCCATTAAATTTAAATAATTAAAAATTTATTTTAAAGTTTTTAATTATTTAAACGTAATTGAAGGACTTACATTTATAAATAAGAAGTAGTAGTAATAAAGCCTCTCAATTCAAACAACTAAAAAACTCTGACAAAATATATGAAAACAGTGTTAAAGACATTGGACATCAGGCCATGAAGAACAATGATCTCTGAGACACGCAAAACAAACAAAATGAGGCCTAAGAATGCTCCAGCTTACTGTCTTAAGGGTTTCTAGGACACAGTGCAGGGAGGTGGAACTCAGATGGAGCCAAGTTGAGGAGACAAAAATGAGAGTACCAGGAAACCAAGGCAGCCAGAGTTCACAAAACAGTTGGTAAAGTAGAGCGCTGTTGAAAGAACGAACTCCTGAGATATTCAGAGGGTTTCCCCCACCACATATTCATCAAAATACTAATCAGCACTTGCCTATGAGGAAAATACCTGAGGCAGAGCAAAGAACCTCCTGAAAAGGGCAGAAGGAACAATAATCAGTGCACACAAGTAGGAACAGTGTCTGTTCCCACCAACCAGGCCTGAAAATCTCAATTGATGGGGAATTAGAGGGAGCAGTCAGAAGAGTGTTGCCCCAGGAGTAGAGAATTACCTCCAAACAATACTCTTGTCCCGTATAACGAATCTTAAAAAACAGTATCCAAAAGATCAAATTGTTTCCAATAACTAAAACAAAGCTCAAGAATATTTACAGGAATACAAAAATATCCAGCACCTGACAAGGCAAAATTCACAATGTCTGCCATCTAATCAACGAATACCAGGCGTATTTGTTTTCTATTGCTGCATTATAAACTACCACAAATTTGGTGGCTTAACTGACATAAAATGCTAGGATCAGCAAACAAGGAAATTAAAACAGTCAATCTGTTTAAAATGTTGAATAGAGATATGGAAGAAATAAAAGAAACCCAAACCAAATTTCTATAGATAAGAAAAAAAGAGCAATGTCTGAGACTTTAAAAAAATACACATGGTGGGATTAGTGGCAGATTAAACATTGCAAAAGAAAAGTTGAATGAACTTGAAGACATAACAATAGAAACGATCAAAAATAGAAGATAGAAAGGAAAGACTTGGGAGAGAGAAAATAACCAAAATAGTATATATGTGAACTGTGAATTTAACTTCAAGTGGCTAATATATGTGTAAATGAAGTTCCTGAAAGACAACTGGTGGATAAAAAATATACTTGAGAAAAAAACGGCTAAAAATGCTCCAAATTTGATGAAAACTATAATATCAAACAAAAGAAACAGAACCACACCAAAGCACACCATAATGCAATTTCTCAAAACCAGTGATAAACGGAAAACACTAAAAGCAAGAGAAAAACCACATTACATACAGAGGAACAAAGATTAGGATGCCAGATTTCTCACTGGAAACCAGGAAAGCCAAGACTATATACTTTACATATGTGTAGTTTACTGTATGTCAATTATACCTCAATAACACTGCTCTAAAAACTGGATATTGATGATGGTATCATATACATTTACTAAAAAATCATAAAACTTTATACTTAAAATGGGTGAATTCTATGGTATTTGAGTTATGCCTCAATAAAGGCTATTAAAGGTGGAGGGTGCAGCTTCAATCTTACGTTTTGTTAGGCTGTGGAAATCTTAGTATGAAATGATAAGACAGATTAAGTATAATGGATATCATTTTTATTTTAGTGCAAAAAAAATTTGTTGTGTTTGTTTTTTATTTGCTTTTGGTTATTGTTTAACTGGCAAACTTAGCTCATTTCTACCCTAAATGCTCAGCTGTAAAAGTCATCCTGGGGAAACTGAAAACATCTGGCTACTACTTCAAACCATGGTAGCTTATTAAATATTTTAGTAATTTCAATATATCAGGACATGACAATGCTCAACACCTGCTTTCATTTAGGAAAAAAACAATCTGGAGGGAGTTAAGATTTTTATTAAACATCTAGAAAGTTTCTTTCATGAGGCGACACAATTGCAATTGCATATAACCACATTAGAAATAGCTTATAACTACATTCTTTACCTTCATAATCTACAATATGAAAATTTTAAAACAAGCAAATCCAAGAAGTAAATGTTTATATTCATAAGCAGTAGCTATGAATTACATCAGAACAAGTAAATGCTTTTTTATTTCTTTTAACTGTCTGGAAAAACTATTTTATATCTCTTTTGTTAACTCAGTATTTTATCTTGGTATAACTAAGTAACATCTTTTTTAATTCTGAGGAAATTTCCTCTTATAAAAATTTGTAAATTTCTCAAAATATGGAGCAAAAAAAATCAATTATACCTTACATCACAGTAGCAACAAATTTGCAAATTTCAGCACTATAAACATACAACCACAAAAGAAATCAGAGTCTAAAGGAGACAAACCACAAATAATAGCATGCAGTGAAAAATTCAGAACAGTAAATGCTCTTACTATTTATCCATGTTCATCTTTCATCATGTCTAATCCTTTATCAATTTAAGTACTATTCTCTTCCTAGTCATATTTAGTTTATGGTCCAGTAGAAGCTTAAAGAAAATGTTTTAAGAATTGTAAGATACTTCTTTTCAGATTAGTAATTTACATCACTTTGAGTAAAATTCAGTAAGAGAATGAAGAATAGGAAAAGAAAGAACTGAAAAGAGGTTAAAATTCAAGGGCTGGGAGGAAGGAAGAGCAGACTAGAATAGAAAAGGAAAAAAAATTCCAGCCATATCAGCTGAGTTTCTGAAATGTGGCTTTATTACTTTTATAGAAATACTGATTTCCAAATATTTGGCAACCATATTTTAATCAATGACTCATTCAGAAATTCTTGAGTATCCACAGTATGTTCAGCACTGAGCCAAAGATGGTGAAACTTAGTAAGCACAGTCCCTGCCTAATTATCAAATAGTACTTACCAAGTATTTGTCAAATGTATAAAATGTCCTGTGCTATGGGAAATGAGTATATATAGACAATGAGGTCTTTGTTCTTTATAGGTGCATATTCCAGTTTTGACTTAAAAACACGTACAATAAGACGGATAATAAAGTGAAGACATTTAAACGGGGCAGGGGAGCACTGTGCAAAAACCAGTTTCAGTTTAACTGTGATAGCAGATTCATGGTAGGAGTTATACTGATATGGCTGAAAAGACAAACAACTATTACAGCATGGAGGTGACAGACCAGCAGCTCCTAAGCTTGCTCAAGTTCATGGTACCCTAATGTTTTATATTTTCACCATGCCATGGGCCAAAAGAAATATCTAACAGTTCTATTTATTAAATAGTTAGGCCCAAACATAGGAAATCATTGATATCTGTGCTCACAAACTAATAGCTATTTTAAAAAATAATATACATAACTATAAGAAAAAGTATTTTTATCTTATTCTTAAATAAGCAATATTGCTTTCAAATGGGATGTATGTACCTATTGGGCACCATACAACTTCTCAAACTTTGGAATCAGTTTGGAAACTGCTTCCTTGATTTCCTACTCCACACGGCATTTTTTAAAATCACAGCAACCAAGGAAAACCAGCTTCACAAATATATGACATCGTTGAAAGGAATGTAGCTCCACCTAATGCTGAAACTGCAACTACCTGGAGCTAGTAGTTTGAATGGTGACTATAGGAAGTGCAGTTAATGCAATGTTTCCCTTAAAAATTTAAAATATCCTATTGTGCTCCTGTGAATTCATTTTGGTATCGTAGGGTGCCTTAGACTTAAGAATGCAACTTGGGAACTGCAGGTTTAAACGGACCCAAATTAGTGGTATGATTAACAGCAAGTTTAACGTAAATATGTCCTTCAAGTTTTGATGTAAAAGCTTATCATAGTATAAAATTGATTAATGATACAGCAACTACAATGTGACAGTGTGCTATGTAATAACTGAATAACGTTTTCATAACTTCAAAATGTTAAATGACTATTTTTAAGGTAAAACTCTTATTCACATTAATATCGGTAAGAAAATTTAAGGGTTCTGGAAAATTCTGTTTAACAAAAATATGTCATATTCACATGGGCCATAAAAGCCTTTGTAATTTCACAGAAAAGGGAGGAAGAGGAAAGTCCAAAGACAACTTCATCACAGAAAAAAAAATGGTGAAAACTGTCAGAATTAACTTCATCAGAACTCTGGAAAACAGTCAAAAGCTTACTATAACCTAGCAAATGCTTCATCAACATCAAAAAAGGGAATGGACACTTGCTATGAGAGCTTCATGGAGTACTTACCTTTGCCTCATTCCCCTACCCTCCCAACAGCTCAGTGGCAGTACTGAACACGGCAACCTGCATTCCTGCTGTAGGCTCCTGGTGCCAGAGGAAGTAGAAAGTATCTCATTCTCAAGGAATTGTGGTTGCCTGCTTTGACCTGTTTGAGGGCTCCCTAAAGGACTAATACACAAAGGACTTATCTTTATTTCACCTAACTAGGAAATCTCTGAGGGCAGAGAAGTAGCTAAATGGAAGACATCTGTCAAAAATATTTGAAAGAAAATGAACTGGCCACTGAAGCCTAGGGCAAAAGATGTCAACTAAGGCAAACAACAGGCAAGCCAAAACACCTGGGAGAAAAAAGCTAGCAAGTGAAATGCTTTGTAGAATAAGGGCTTTGCAATGCTTCCACAGGTTGGTGGGAAATAAGGCGGCTAAGTTCAAGAGGGAGGCATATTCAGAAGAGATTTGAGAAGACCCTAAACTCTCACCTGTGATTGATTCTCAAGGTCTGCCCCAGGAAATGCAGAGTTGTAAACTGTCTGGCTGAGTGCTGAAGGTATGACTAATACACATACAGCCCAGCTGCAAAGATTGGGAATTTTTTTTCTCTTCAGGAATTAAAGGAAATGTCTGCCAAAACACTAGATGACCACTATGTTAATGAAACAGACACTTCAAGGACCATACCTGACAAAGAATACAGTCTTTACAAAATAAATTATAAAAGTCACTAAACAAACAACTACATCCAACATATAGCACCATCAAGAAATCCTTCAGAAGAGGAATATCTGACTTATGAGGTAAGTATTCTAGGGAAGGAGAGTATTTGAACTATGAAGCAAGCACAGAAACAGTATGGTTGGTTCACAGGAAAAAAAAAAAGTTAACAGAAACTGTTCTTGGGGAAGCCAAGACATTGGACTTACTGGAAAAAGACTTTTATCAATTGTCTTACACATGCTAAAAGATCTAAAAGAAACTATGGACAAAGATCTAAAGGAAACAAGGAAAATGGTGTCTCAACAAATAGAGAGTATCAATAAGGAGATAAAAATGATACAAAATTCTGGAGTTGAAAAGTACAACTGAAACAAAAAAATTTCCAAGAGGGGTTCAACAGCATATTTGAGCATGGAGAAGAAATGAAGTCAGCAAGCTTGAAGGTAGGTCGATTGAATTATTCAGTCTTAGAAGCAGAAAGAAAAAGGAATGAAGAAAAGTAAACAGAACCTAAGAAATACCATGAAGCACGTCAATATATGCATAATAAAAATCTCCGAAGGAGAAGAAAGTGGCAGAAAGAACATTTGAAAATATAATGGCTGAAAACTTGCCAAATTTGATAAAAAGGCACAAACTTACACATCAAGGATCTCAAAAAAATCTAAGTAGGATAAACTCAAAGAGATCCACTCCAAGACATACTATAATTAAGTTGTGAAAAGCCAAAGACACAGTGAATTTTGAAAGCAGCAAGAAAAGATCATCACTTATAAAGGATCCACTATAACATTAACTGCTGATATCTCATCAGAAAGCATAAAGGGAGTGGGTGATATTTTTAAGAGCCCACTGTCAACCAGGAATTCTATATATACCAAAACTGTAGCTCAAAAATAAAAGAAAAAATAGAGATTGTCAAATAAAAGCTAAAGGTCACTAGGACACCTGCCCACAAGAATTGCTAAAGGAAATCATTCAGATTGAAATGAAAGGGCACTAGATAGTAACCTGAAACTAAAAAGAAAGAAAGGAAGAGAAAGACGGATAGAGGGGGAGAGGGAGAGAGAGAGACAGACAAAGAGAGGGAGGCAGGGAGGGAGAGAAAAGAAAGGGAGGCAGAGGGAGAGAGAAAATGAACACAATAAAACTAATTACATAAGCAAATATAAAAAGGCCAGTATTACTATATTTTTGTGTCATAACTTTTTGTATTCTTAATGATTTAAAAGAAAAATGCATGAAACTATTTATAATCTATGTTAATGGGCATATAGTGTATAAAGACATAATTTATCACAATATAAAGGGAGGGAGGCACTTTTTTAGGCTACTGAAGTTGGAATCAATTCAAACAAGATTGTTAAAAATTTAGGATGAGGCCGGGCGCGGTGGCTCACGCCTGTAATCCTAGCACTCTGGGAGGCGGAGGCGGGCGGATCACTCAAGGTCAGGAGTTCGAGACCAACCTGAGCAAGAGCGAGACCCCGTCTCTACTAAAAATAGAAAGAAATTAATTGGCCAACTAAAA
>CAUYRT010102792.1:0-16729 GCA_963574885.1 Lepilemur ruficaudatus | reverse complement strand
TACTTTGACAGAGTAGATTTTTAAATGTAACAAAATAAGTCAACTTGAGTGGTAATATATTTTGGGAAATCAGCTCACTATAAATTGTGACTGTAAACATTATACTGTAAATGCTTTGTAGTTTTCCCCCAATAAAAAAGAAAAAGAAAAAAAAAAAACATGAGGAGGATACATTTCTTCACAAATAAAAATAAAAAGCAGAGTTTTCTATAACATAATGATAGGAGAGTATATATCCAGGCATATGGCTTGTGGAGGATTCATTTTTAACCACAATCTGTAAATATTGTATTTAACATATTCTGTGCTCTACCACTGATCCTAGAGTGCTGTGCTTGGGTGCTAGGGACCACAAAGGCACTGCTATGACTGCCTGTCTCAAGTCCTTCCCTGGGTTTCTGCCTTGCTGGCAAGATAAGAAGGAAATCACCAGGTTCCTTTGGCCTCACTCCTGGGAAATCCAGACCTAGAGCCCTCAAAGCTGCCAGCTACCTGCTGTGAACCCTAACCACTAACACAGCCCCTTTTAGCTTTGAGAGATGCCAAGAGCACCAAGAAAAATGAAAGTTTCCAAAGTGACCTAGCCAAATAAATAATTACCCCACATAATTCCAAAGGGGAGAGAATTGTTTACTTGGATGTGGCTATGCCCTTCTTGTCTGTCCTGTGAAAGAGAGGGTGGGAGTGGGGAGCCGTTAAAGAAAGGTCCCAGAGTCTTAGTGCTGGCAAATTGTGCTTATGCATATTGGTAGCCTCCTCTAGTGATGACAGTGGGGTGAGGCCAGGGCCCTAGCGCTTCATTTCTGGAAGCACTGCTAGGTAATCAAGAAGCGGGCACTGACTTCCCCAAGAACCATTTTAACATTGCCCTCACCTGAATACATAGAGAATTTGGATGCTGGTTTACACATTTGTATGGTTAAGTAAGCATGAAAATATGCTTCGCAAAATACAGGGCCTTGAAGGTGCTCAGTGTGGATGTACCTTCACTTTCCAACACTAGTTCCTTAATTTTCTTTCCCTCTGCTCTTCTGCTTTGGAGGTACCAATTCTCATTCTTTGGAGAGGGAAGGATTCTGGCCATCTTCCTTTCTTGTGACTTGCAAACTCTATCATCTTTGGCCTAGAAACGATGTTACGGAAGGCTTTCTTTGGACCAGGCCTCTACTGGCTGTCAAATCAGTAGGCTCTTCTAAGGTGGAAGAAGATAGCAAAGGCAACAGTTCTATCTAGGTTTCTTCCCCAGTGATGACATTAGAAACTTTTTTCCTTGATTAGGGCAAACACAGTCTATCAATTGAGTATATTAGACTTCTTTGGTTTTAAGCAACTGATGCCAAACAGGCTTGGAAGAGAGAGAAACAAGGCAACTTTAAGCCATCTTTTGGACAGCAACTCCTTGATTCCATGGAATAAATGATTTTTAGCCATTTTTTTCCATCTTTGTGTCACCCCTCTGAGGGTGCACATCTAGGGAGAGAAAGAGTGTTCCATTGTCTGAAGTTGGATCATGTGGCTGCCCTTGACCCAAAGCAGCAAGAGGAAGGTCTGGTAGAAAAGAGCTCCAAGACCACATTAGTCTTGTAATGGTAGCTCAGAGTTCTCTGAATATAGTTTTATCAAATCTTCTGTCATACAAAAGACTTCATTCTTCATAAGGGGAAATGAAGGGCCTTCAGGAAAGAGTAATAGATGCTGCATAGCCCTTAATTGACAATTGTTCTCTATAAGAAGAACTAATTTTCTCCAAAGACAGCACCAAGTATGCTCATCTGACAATAGCATATTCTTCTTATTATGTAATATTGATCCTATTTCTTATGAAATATAACTCTTTTTTATTGTGCTAAAATAGCTCTTGCTTTCTTCTTGAGTCTTCTTTCATCACAAAGGGTCTCTTTATAATCCTTTTATTATCATCTCAGATCTCTAGTAAAATTTCTCAGTTCCCAACCCTTTGACGTTCTCATGGGAAGAGAAGATAGGAAAAGGATGAGGTTGCTGGTGACTGCCTTCGTCCCCTGAGTGAGGTGAGGCCTTGCTTGAGGACTGAACTATTCATGTTAGTGGTGTCTTTTTATTATACTTCTTGTAGGGACTTATTTCTCAACCATCTCAAAGGTTTTCTCTCCTGTGAACTCCAATAGCTCTCTATCTATACTAATAATCTTTCTCACCCATTTTCAGACTACTTTATTGTCAAAATTGTTAACATTTAGAGCTATAATCACTCTGGGGAACAAGAGCATCCAAAAAATGATCAGCCTTCCATGAGAACAGACACTGTAAATTAACACTCATCAAAAATTACATTATGTCATTGGTTTTTAACAATGATTCCACACAAAATACTGAATTTTTAAAAACTTTTGGCTATGTGACCTCTATGAAGATTAAGAAAATTTGATTTATCTTTTATAAACTCGTAAGTCCATTCAATTTCTCCTGCACATTGAACCTTGACAGATCTGCTTTTATTTCTCTACTTTTTAGTTGCTTTTTTAGCCCTTTGTTTATATTCAATTTTATATAAAGAACTAACTTAAAGAACTCTGGGAAGGAGGATGTTTGAGTTTGAGGGCCCAAGCCCCTTGGCTTAACTTCCAGCTACATTATCCGTTAAAATACCTGATGGGGGGATATCTCAGCATGGCAGCCAAAACTTATATTAACAATTAAACTGCTGTGGGGTTCAAATGGGAGTTTTTATAGACAGCAATACTGAAAACAGGATCAGGGGATAGCATCTGCCTATTTCTTTTCTACTTGCTGTTTGCTTTGAACTTGTTAAGTCGAGTTTAGATATATATATATTAATACTTCAAGCATGTTATTTTTCCAGCTTTATCCCTCCACCCGCCCCTTCACATCTGTAGTTTCCCACCATTTTAATTCTCCGCCTTTGTGGTGATGAAGGGAAAGGTGCATTGAAATAAAAAAAGACATGGGTTGATGCCACATCTTTGCAATTGTGAATTGTGCAGCAATAAACATTGGAGTGCAGGAGTCTTTTTGATGGGAAGTCTTCTTTTCCTTTGGGTAAATGCCTAATAGTGGGACTGCTGGATCGAATGGTAGGTCTACTTTTAGTTTTTTGAGGAATATCCATACTGTTTTCCATAGAAGTTGTACTGATTTTCAGTTCTTTTCTCTTTGCATCCATGCCAGCATCTGTTGTTTTTGGACTTTTTAATAAAAGCCATTCTAACTGCGGTAAGGTGATAATCCCGTTGTGGTTTCAGTTTGCATTTCTGATGTGTAGTGATGTTAAGCATTTTTTCCATATGTTTATTGGCCATTTGTCTTTCTTCTTCTGAGAAGCTTCTGTTCATGTTTTTGTGGAAACCAAGCAGGGAAAGGAGGATGGACAAAATCCTACCTATTGGGTACAGTGAACACTATTTGGGTGATGGATGCACCTATAGCTGGGACTCAAGCATTACAAAGGTGATCCGTGTAACCTAAAACATTTGTACTCAATATTTTGAAATAAAAAAAAAAAGACATGGATGTATTTAACTGTGTGAGTTTTTTTTAGGTAACTTTATTGAAGTGTAATTTACATATCATGCCATTACTCCATTTTAAGTGTACAATTAAATGATTATTGGTAAATTTACCAAGTTGTACAGCTATTCACATAAATCAGTTTCAGAAGATTTCCTGTGTGAATTTGAGTCAATCATTTAATCTAACTAGCCTCAATTTCTTTATTTGTTCAATTTATTAAAAAAGACGACAGTAATTGCTTAGCCTACCTAGCTATTTAAAAGAACTGCATAATGTGAAAAAGATCATAATTATAATATGGTTCATATTATGATCATATCATATATCACAATAACTGATGTTTTTATTTATTTATTTATTTATTTTTATTTTTTTGAGACAGAGTCTAACTTTGTTGCCTGCGCTAGAGTACTGTGGCATCAGCCTAGCTCACAGCAACCTCAAACTCCTGGGCTCAAGCAATCCTTCTGCCTCAGCCTTCTGAGTAGCTAGGACTACAGGCACGCACCACCATGCCCGGCTAATATTTTCTATGTATTTTTAGTTGTCCAATTAATTTCTTTCTATTGATAGTAGAGATGGGGACTCACTCTTGCTCAGGCTGGTTTTGAACTCCTGACCTTGCGCGATTCGCCCGCCTCAGCCTCCCAGAATGCTAGGATTACAGGCGTGAGCCACCGCGCCCGGCCAATAACTGATGTTTGTTAAACAGTTATCATGTTCCAGGTAGAGCTGGCATTTAACCATTTGTTAAAGTATGATACTCTTGTACTGATTGGTAAATAGTCCTGTCCTCCACCCATACAGATTTTCCCCAGGACTTGGCTCTCCTCTCTATTCCAGCAACTCAAGAAGTAGTACCTGGCATCTCAGCAGATCTCTAGTGTCCCATTCGACTATTACATTCTGATTGATTAATGACCAGACAAGTCAGCCACCCAAAGTTCTGCATTTTTGACACCATTATTGGATTTCCTTTTCCTGTCCTCTCCAGGCTCATATCTTGCACATGCTTTTTGGCCTGTACTTGAGGAGGCCCAGTGGGCACTCCTAGAGACTTTTCTGCCTGCTGAAGCATTAGACAGGCCATTGTGGCTCTTGTATGCTGGCCTCAAGCCCTGAGTGTCCCTAGAGAGTATCTTTGGAACATGGTGGTAGGGCTGGCACCAGTAGGCAAACATCTGGTATCCACCTAGCCTTCTTTGGTTGTGGGTGTCTGCAGCTGGCCAATAATTTCTCTCTTAAGGCTGTTTGTGGGAACTTCGTCTGTCACTGGATTTTGTCTGTAAGAGCTTGGAGGAGACACCAAATGAACTGTGAGCAGGCAGCAATAGGGTCTGCCGCAGATGTCAACCAGGTGCTATTGGCTGTATTGGCATAGTAGCTATCCCTGCAACAGCAATATCTCCATTTGTTTGTGCTGCTATAATAAAATATGGTCATGTGCCACATAATGATATTTTTAGGTTAATGACAGACCACATATATGATGGTGGCCCCATAAGATTATAATGGAGCTGGAAAATTTCTATCACCTAGTGATGTTGTAGTCATTGTAACATCATAGTGCAATTGCTTAATTTTTTAATAAATTTTGTGTAGCCTAAATGTATGGTTTTTATAAAGTGTATAGTGGTGTATAGTAATGTCTTAGGCCTTCACCTTCACTGTACTCACTGACACACCTAGAACAACATCTAGTCATGCAAGCTCCATTCATGCTAAGTGTCCTATACAGGTGTACCATTTCCAAAATCTTTTATACCATATTTTTACTGTCCCTTTTCTCTGCTTAGGTATGTTTAGATACATAAATATTTACCATTGTGTTATAGTGGCCTGCAATATTCAGTACAGTAACGTGCTGTGTGGGTTTATAGCCTAGGAGCAATAGGCTATACCATATACTCTAGGTGAGTAGTAACCTATACCATCTAGGTTTTGTAAGTGTACTCTGTGATGTTTGCGCAATGGTGAAATCAACTAACAATGTGTTTTTCAGAATGTATCCTCATCATTAAGCCCGTACCTGAGACTGGGGTAATTTATAAAGAGCATAAACTTACTTTTCACAGTTCTCGAGGCTGAGAAGTTCAAGATCAAGGCACCAGCAGGTTTGGTTGTCCGGTGTGGGCTATTCTTTGCTTTTGAGATTGTGGCTTGTTGCTGCATCCTTCAGAGGTGAGGGATGCTGTGTCCTCATGTGGTGGAAGTCAGAAGGGCAAGAGTGCCAAACACTGTGTGGAGACTCTTTTGTAAGGACCTTAATCCCATTCCTGAGAGAGGAGACCTCATGGCCTAATTGCCTCTTAAAGGTCCACCTCTTGCTACTATCACATTGGCCATTAAGTTTCAGCAATTTTAAAGGGGACGCATTTAAACCATAGCAAGGAGGGAGGATAGGAATGGGTGGAGCCTGTGGGGCCACTTAGTGTCAGGAAATGCCAAGGTTTTCACCATCCTTTGAATTGTAGTTCCATTCAGTGGCATAACTCCTTCAAAATGGACTTGAATATCAGTTTACTGCCACATGCAATAATGACATTATTAATATTATATCAAATGGATAATTCTCATGAAAATTTTTAGGTGTTATATAAAACAAAGTTATTATACATGAGATCATTACCAATAGGAAGGGTTATCAGCTCACAAAGCAACACTTTAGCCCTCTAGCTTAGAGCTTAAAGAAACTTTGATTAATTTTTATGAGCCAGAGGAGTTAATAAAATTTCAAGAGACCTGTTATTAGAGCACTCTCTGGAACACTGCAAGCATGTTAGCATAATTAAAGCTCTATTTTTTTTTTCATGTCCCCATTTTATTTTCTATAGGGGGGAAAGGGATTTTAAAATATAGGGCTAGGTATCCTATCAAAAGCATTTTTATTGTCATTGAAAATGTGCTATCATAATAATAAAAATTCACCAGATTGGGGATCTGGTTCTAGTAATTCAACCATCATTTACTAGTTATATGAGTAGTAAAATATATGACTAGAAAACACTGATAAGAGTATCTTCCCTGATAGAAAGGTTATTAAAATTTCTCTAAGCCCTTTTAGCTGTAACATCTATGATTAGATCACATCATCATGATAACCAGAAACAATTTTTTTTTTTTTTGAGACAGTCTCACTCTGTCGCCTGGACTAGAGAACTGTGGCGTCAGCCTAGCTCACAGCAACCTCAAACTCCTGGGCTCAGGTGATCCTATTGCCTCAGCCTCCCCAGTAGCTGGGACTACAGGCATGCACCACCATGCGTGGCTAATTTTTTCTATATATTTTTAGTTGTTCCGCTAATTTCTTTCTATTTTTAGTAGAGATGGGATCTCACTCTTGCTCAGGCTGATCTTGAACTCCTGAGCTCCAACAATTCACCCACCTCGGCCTCCCAAAGTGCTAGGATTACAGGTGTGAGCCACTGTGCCAGACCTCAGAAACAGTGTTTTAAATAATAGTGAATGTTTTACTTAAAATTCTCTATTTATTACTGCTTTTGGTCAACAAGGTATGTAGCAGGCTGTTATCTTTGAGACAGGCAAATTAGTCACCAGTACAATATGAACTCTAAAAGAAATAAAATGATAATCTCTACTGAAGAAGAATGTCATCTTAATTTTTAAAATTTACTTTGTGTTGAAAAATTCTTCACGGAGCAGAAAAATAAGGTCACTGTGCCATCTTTTACACAGAAACATCGCACTGCTAAAACTTGTTATTATTCCAATAAATGAAACGCCAATATATTATTGTCTTTTAAGTTACATACTATGTGCAGTTTCACTGTGATTGTTCCATGTGATTTTCACTGTGGCAAATGAAAATAATAGTCATATATTTGCTTATAAATTACACTTACTAATATTAATGATAAAAATTTTATGCTCACTGTGGAATTAACTTATGTACATACAGGCAGTTCCAGGTTACAGACGGCCAAACTTACAGCATTCTGTACTCATGGGCTCCTGAGATTCCCCGTAAGGATAATTTATAATTAAATAATTAAATTGTTGATTCTGGAACTAGTTTCTTCCACACATGTAAACAAATCCGCATGGTGTAAGTGGTTTGTTGGTGCAGCATCTTTATGCTCACCGCTAGTCTCACTGTTTATACAGTCGCTTAGGTACAGCATCAATTTCATCTTAACTTTTTAATTTGATTTTGTGAGTCTGTGTTTACCCTTATGACCACGCCTGCAAGTACAGGTGAGCCTGCCACGAAGAGAAAGGTGATTACAATGGAAATGAAAAGTAGAAATAATTAAGCATTTGGAGAAAGCCCAGACGCCATGATTCACTGGGAAAGCATTAGGCTTCAGTTACTCAACTGTTGGAACAATTAATTATAAAGGATAAGGTGAGAATAATGCAACATGTGAAAGGCAGTGCTCCAACGAAAGCATCAATTATTACTAAGCAGTGTAGTAGATTAATTATTGAAATGGAAAGGTTATTATTGATTTGGATGAAGATCAAAATAAGTAATATTCTTATTAGCCTAGCATTGATGCAACATTTGGTGTTAACCTTTAATATTCTTTTGTGAAATTTCCCCTATTACCTATCTAAAACTTTTCATGAGTTTGTTTTTATGTTCTGTTTGTTTGAATTCAGAGAAAAAGCACAATAGTTTCTATAACTTACTGTTACAGTACAGGGGTATTATTATTAGTAGTACAGCAATACACTGTGTTATTATTACTACATATGAGCCATTATAGTATTGTTATTATTATTATTACTGTTATTTTTTGAGACAGTATCTGGCTCAGTTGCCTGGGATAGAGTGCTGTGGCATCAGCCTAGCTCACAGCAACCTCAAACTCCTGGGCTCAAGCAATCCTTCTGCCTCAGCCTCCCGAATAGCTGGGACTACAGGCCTGTGCCACCATGCCCGGCTAATTTTTTCTATATATTTTTAGTTGGCCAATAAATTTCTTTCTATTTTTAGTAGAGACAGGATCTCGCTCTTGCTCAGGCTGGTCTTGAACTCCTGACCTCGAGCGATCCTCCTGCCTCGGCCTCCCAGAGTGCTGGGATTACAGGAGTTAGCCACTGCGCCCAGCCTGTTATTATTATTATTACTACTGTATATGCATTATTCATCAGGGATCTGAGTTACAAATACGATCTAGATACATTATCAGGAACATATCTTGTCTGTAACCCGGGGACTGCCTGTATTATATTCGTTGGTTACTCAAACATATCTCATATTCTAAATTAACCACTAAAAGATAAATTACCACATAAAACATAGTACTTATAAAAGTGTAGTACGAGTTGACATGTGTCACCTTTATGAGTCTCAATTTTAAATGGCTGAATACCTACACATAAAGAATTTAGATCCTTACTTCATAGTATTATAAAAATTAACTAAAAATGGATCAAAGATATAAATATTGGAGCCAAAACTCTTAGAGGAAAGCATATAGGAGTAAATCTTCATAACGTTGGATTTGGCAATGGTTTCTTAGCTATGATACCAAAAACACAAGCAACAAAAGAAAAAAGGATAAACTGAACTTCATTAAAATCTAAAATTTTTTGCAACTAAGGATGCTGTCAAGAAAGTAAAAAAGAATCAACAGAATTGGAGAAAATATTTGCAAGTCATAAAACTGATCAAAATATGATATCCAAACCATATAAACAGCTCCCATAACTCAACAACAAAAAGAAACCTAATGCAATAATGGGCCAACGGCTTGTACACACATTTCTTCAAAGAATATATACAAATGACCAACAAGCACACGGAAAGAAACTGTGTAGCATTATTCATTAGGGAAATGCAAATGAAAACCACCGTGAGATATCATTTCATACCCTCTATTGTGGCCATAATAAAAAAAAGGAAAGTAAGTGTTGGTGCGGACATGGAAAAATTAGTACCCTTGTATAATTTTGGTGGGAACGTAAAATGGTGCAGCCACTTTGGAAAACAGTTTTGTAGTCCCTCAAAAAACTAAACACAGAGTTAACTATGTGATCTAGTGATTCCAATTCTAGGTGTATATATATATATGATTGAAAACAGGTGTTCAAAAAAACTTGTACATGAATGTTCATAGCAATATTATTCATAATGGCCAAAATTGTGGAAACACAGATATTCATCAACTGATGAATCAATAAGCAAAATGTGGTATAACTATGCAATGGAATATTCTTCATCTCTAAAAGGAATAGAAATACTGATACATGTTACAACATGAATCAATTTTGACAATATTACACTAAGTGAAAGCAGCCAGACCAAAAAAGTCACATATTATATGATTCCACTTATATGAAATGTTCAGAACAGGCAAATCCATACAAATAGAAAGCATATTCATGGTTCCCAGGGTCTGGGGGTGAGGGGAGGAAGGAATGGTGAATGATTGTTTAATGGGTGTGAAATTTCATTTTGGAGTGATAAAAATGTTCTGGAACTAAACAGTGGTGATGGTTACTCAACACTGTGAATGTACTGAGTGCCATTGAATTGTACACTTTAAAATTATTAAAATGGGGAATTTTATGTTATATGAATTTTACCACAATAAAAAAAGAGATGGAAGGATTGTTCTTATAAAGTCTATTCAAAAAAAATTGAAAATGGCACGGTTAAAAGTCAGAAATTTGGGTTGTAGCTTTAAACTGTTCCTGACTTCATTTTTGAGCAAAATTTGCCCATAAGTCTCATCTGTTCAATTTCTGCTTGTTTAATTTCTTGATTAATTCATATTTTAAGCAAATGAAAAAGGATTGAGGATACATTGACCCGTAGTGGTATATGAAGAAGTAATTAAATCTTCATGTAATTGAATCCAGGAGGCTCAGATATGATGTTTCACTTTGTGAAAATCCTCTCTTGCTAAATTGTCAGAATTTCCACTATTTTCTTGTGAATTTCATGAGAGGGTTTTAGAAGCTATATAGTGGTGTGTGTGCATGCATATATGTGTGTGTATATGTTTTATTATTAATATGTTTGTTTTAGAAGAATTTTCCTAGCTCTGTGTAAGAAACCTGAAATTTATCTTTGTTGTAGCGTTTGCAGATTAGTGGCTGGGAGGAACGAGGCTATTGTCTATGTTATTTGAATTATCAAAATGACCGAGTTGCCCTGAATATAATTTTAAAATTATTTTACTTCACTTAACCTTTGATTAACCTTTTGCAATAGGGTACATTGTAAAAATACAAGAGTTACAAGAAGATATATTGTAGAAGATATTCTTCCTCCTATTGCTGGCTGTCAGTTACTGAGTTCTCCTCCCCAGAGCCTTAGGTGTCCTTCCAGAGATATCAGTGCACATTCAAGTAAGTAAGTGTGTTTCACACAAATGGCATCTATTACGTAACGTTCTTCTGAACATTTTTTCATTTAATGTAAATTTTCATAGGCTGTTACACACATGATTTCATGGGTCTGCCTCATTACAAAAAGGGGGAAAGGGCAGCATTGAACTTGAGTATTTGTTAAATATCAAAATATTTGAACTGACTTCAAATGTAACTTTTGTCCCTGAATTACCAAAGACAAATGTCATGCTGTCCCTGTAATGTTGTTTGACATTTTGGTACCTTTTGTTCTCAGATTAAGCCTTTGGGCTTTTGAGTAGTTTTTATGATTGTGATTTGAGATTCCGGCTCTCTCTATACAAAGTGAAAATAATTGCTCCGTCCTGGCTATAGGTGTGCCCATCACCCAAATAGTATTTGTACCCGTTAGGTAGTTGTTTGCCCCTCCCCTCCTCACCCCTCCCTCAGTGGTTGATTTACACTTAGTTTTACTTCCCTTTGTGCAGATATACTCAGTTAACAAATTCTCTTGTTTCTGTGATGCTGGCTAACTAACCCTAACTTTTATTTCAAATGATGGGATTTTTTTATGCCATTGTAATAGCCCTATTGTTTCATATTTGGAGAAACTGAAATTATATATATATATATATATATATATATATATATATATAAAAGAAAAAGAAAAATGCATAGAGTCAGCTTTTTAAAATAATGTTAGAAAATTCTTTTTAAAAAATGCATATGATTCTAACCCTTTTTTGAGGGCTTTTGTCCTTCTAAGTAAACCCTTTTCTATCCTAAACTAATAGTCATTTTTGAAAATTTTCATTATAAATGGCATGATGGCATAGAAGAATAATACTTTTACTTTGATCCAAATTTTTAAATTTAAATTTTAAAAATATTGGTCAATAGCCAAGAACCTGTCAATAGAAAAGTGGCAAAACAAGCCATTTTTCTCTAAAGAAATAATGCTCAAAGTCAAGGATAACTTAAGTTCCTCATAAGGCTCCTTATACACTCTGCGGTTTTATTTGCATGCATAGAAAACAAAGGACCAGAAGTATACCATGTGAACAAAATAGAAAATAACAGAGTGCCTAAGATAAATATAATGAAGTGATATAAATTAGTATGCAAGAGATTGCAATTCTTTAAGGTATAAATCAACTACCATAAATGAGATCCTGAGAGTTATTCTTGAGGCTGTTTTGTTGATTTACATATTAATTTTTCTGTAACTGAAAGAAATTTAATTGATCATGCCTTTATTTAAAACGTAATGCAAAAATGGCATAATTTATAAATAAATAATTTAAATAAATGTTTTATTCCAATTGCCATAATTCTATGATATTTATTTAAATAACAGAGAAATCATTTAGTCTCGGTAAAATGTACCAACTTCCTAACAACATTGTAGTTTAATTTTTCCCATTTATTATAGTTACTGATGCTCTGCAGAGTAATGCAAATAAAAACATAAATGAAAGACATAATTTCAAATAATAAAAATAATTTTATTGAGGACTTGCTATGGGCAATTACTATTTTAAATGCCTTATTGGTAGTAACTCCTTTATTTTACCAGTGTCGTCACAACAAAGTGACATGAGTGGCTTAAGCAACAGAAGTTTGTTGTCTCACAGTTCTGGGGGCTCAAAGTTCAAGATCGAGGTGTCAGCAGTTATGGTTCCTTCTGAGGGATACAAGGGAGCAAATGCCCCAGGCCTCACCTTATCAGTTTACCAACTGAGGCAGAATAGATGCCAACAGGTAAGTTTAGTTAAAGATGGAGATCATTTTTGGGATAGGATCTGCCAGGTATAAAAGCTGAAAACTAGATCAAGTGAGGCCCAATACCCCCAAATAAACTTCAGATCATTTGGGAGGACCACATAGCCTAAAATAATTTGGAGATACCTCAAAGAGCTAAAAATAGAAATACCATTTGATCCAGCAATCCCACTACTAGGCATCTACCCAAAGGAAAAAAAAATACATTCTATAATAAAGACATCTGCACCCGAATGTTTATGGCAGCACAATTCACAATTGCAAAGATGTGGAAACAACCCAAGTACCCATTAACACATGAGTGGAGTAATAAAATGTGGTGTATGTATACTATGGAATACTACTCAATTACAAAAAACAATGGCGATCTAGCACCTCTTATATTAGCTTGGATAGAGCTTGAGCCTGTTCTTCAAAGAATACATCACAAGAATGGAAAAATAAGCACCACATGTACTCACCATCAAATTGGTACTAACTGATCAACACTAAGGTGCTCACACGGTAGTACTATCCATTGGGTGTTGGTCAGGTAGAGGGTGGGGGTGGGTAAACTCACAACTAATGAAGACGGAGCGCACTATACCAGAAGGGCACGCCTCTAGCCCTGGCTTGGGCGAGTTAAAGGCATTACTTGTAACCAAAATGTTTGTACCCCCATAATATTCTGAAATTAAAAAAAAGAGAATATAACCTATACCAATTTATATTTTAAAGGATGGGGTATGCACATCTTTTTTATTATTATTTCAGTAACACTTGAAATTTTTTTCCTATTTATTAGAAGTTACAGAATACTAACAACTTGACTTTAATCACTGAAGGAAAGAATTTCAAAATAATGAATATCAGAGGCAATATTAATCTGTTTACTTCTGATTTAGAAAACGGAAGCATGGTGCTGGGATTATTCAGATGTGGGTAATGAGTGATTTGTTTCCCATACTGTTTTTGTCTGTTCTTTTCCTTTCACCTTTAATCTGACGAACTTTTGTCTTTAAGAAGACTGTTGATGGATCAGACTAAGTTCAAACAAACATTTTACTTTTTGACCTGAAGCTGTTCTGCAATTTCCTACAAGTTTGATTTTTATTGAGCTGTTTATCAAGAAAAGGAAAACTTATTTAGCTAATGCATGACATTCATCATTAAAATTGTATTTTTGTAATAAAATAATCAAGTTAGGTTCAATTTACCAATTTTATTTTATTTACCAAAAGCTCTGTTTTAATTTGTGAATCTGACGTTTGAATCATAATTTTGAAAAAAAATAAATATTGGTGAGCATTATTACACTCATGTTTTCTTTTAAGGCTCATTTTTGGGGATATATTTTTAGAGGCTCTTACAAATTTCTCCTTTAGTAATCATTTCTTATATTCATCAAGATTTACTTTAAAATGATTTTTCCCTGATTGTTTTTATCCATTCTAGAGCAGTAACATAATTATTTCTGCAAGGTTGTCTCAGTGTGTATCAGTTCAGGGGTGACTTCAAAAACTATAAATGAAGATCATGGCGATTCATCAGTATAGGGCATTAGTTAGAAAGACTCAAGAAATTTAGGAAAACACTTTATTTATAGTTTTAACTTACCATAATTTTGTCATAATGTAAAAATAGTAATAATAGATATCTCTAAAGGCTAAACTAAATCATGTATTTACTATATATTTATCCATTCACTAATTTTTATCATAGCACTCACCATAATGGGAAAAAATAAGACATGTTTAAGGAAATCCTACTGCCCTCAAAGTGCTTACAGCCTTAACTATGAGATAAGGACTGACTGCTAATAAACGTAACCATGAAATAGAAAGTGATGAGGCAGGGAGGAGAGAAGGATGAGAATATATATATGTTGATATATTTATCTATTTTATACAATGTCATGTGTGTGACTATTGTTTTCCAGAAATATGCCTCCTAGGGCTGGATAGAATCTCAGGTTATCAGCTCATCCTTCTCCTTGCTTTCATGTCATTGGAATTTGAAATGAAGAAATGCATTTACAACAGCACAAAAAGTAGTTATGAATCTCACAAAATACATGCATGATCTGTATGTTGAAATGCTGCAATGCACTGATAAACTAAATCAAACAAGGTGAAAGAAATGCAGAGATAAGCTGTATTCATGGATTGGAAGACTCAGTATTACTCAGATGTCAATTCTTAACAGAACAGACAAGGGACATTAATGGAAAAACTGGTGAAATCTGAATAAAGTTTATAGTTTAGTTATAAAGAAAGCAAAACAAAAAATTGGCTCATTTATTCTAGTTACAGTGTGAATAATGTCAGATATGCACCAAAGAATAAGTTAACTGCATAATACTTATTTTAATTATGTAATTGATAGAATAACTTATATGTAGTAAATAGAGATATATTGTTTAGCACTTTGTGATACAGATTCAGCATTAACATCAAGGCAAATTAATTTTTTGAAGAATCACAGTTAAATTGAGTTGTATTAAGTACTAGGTATGCCTTAGCAAATAAAATAATTGAAAATTTATCTCAAAGATGGCATTTTACACTAATTAATGATTGTTAATGTACAATTCATGTTAAAATGCAATGGCCAAAATATTTAACCTCAGGTACAACGAAATTTAGTGGTTTTATTTTGCCCTTGAACAATACATTGGATTGTTAATGGTATATAAAATATTTATCGAATCAGAAAAAATCAAATAAAAGCAGAGCTTAAGATGACTTAGTTTTCCAATAGAGTCAACAAACATATAAAGTATAGTGTTTACCTATAAGGCGTCCGGAGCAATGCTAGGCACTTACAGGAGATTAAAAAGTGAGAAGGGTAATTTCCACTCTACTTCCCCTCCACAAATGAAATAATTATATCTCATATTCTTGCTGAGGGAATAAAACATGTATATATGAACAAATAGGAAATGATCATGAAAACAGATACTAAATATGGTTTGCAGTGTACAAATACTTTCTAAAAAAGCAGATAATACCTACCTTAAGAATTAATCATGAAAATTAAATGACATTCATGTAAAATCACTATATAAATTCTAAAGAGTGTTGAAAATGTTAGATTATCTCATTATTTTTAGGAATATTATTATATGAGGAGGCAGCATAATGGAGAAAGAGCATGGAATTTACTGTTACACACATTTGGCAACGTCTGGTTCTGATGCATACTAGATGAGTGATTAAGGTCACTTCATTTTCCTGAATCTGTTTCCTTATATGTCAAATAGGGATAATTTTTTACCTAATATGATAATCACATGATATAATTATCATATTAGATAATGAAATAATATGTTCTACATTTAGTGCCTAGCACAGAATCTTGCACATCATATCAGGAGTTCAATGAATGTTAGCATCTTTTCTCTTTCTTGTTACTGTAAGTGGTTCATCACTAACTTCTCATAAAGACATTGTCATTCTTCTTGTCTGCTTTATTTCTAACCAATTTTCTCAGAAGGTAATCATACAAGCTAAAACTAAATAACCATTCGAGAAATCACCTCAAAATAGTTTCCCTTTTTTTCAGAAATGAGGATATTAAAAAAGTAGCCTCTAGGATTTACCGAGCCCCTGCATGTCTTTCTTTCTGCTCTCCTCAGAGAGGAGCAGTGGTCTCACCCCAGGCTGAGGGTGGCCTTGGTCTTTTCAACAGTGTCGTAGTTGTCTAGGTTAGGGTCCTGCCCAGTGCTTCCTTATTCTGAGCCTATGAAAAATTCTTAAATTTCTCAATGTAATGACCTCACATTAAGATTAGGGGGTAAGGAAAAAGCAAAATGGATATTAACCTGCATTAAAAAAATCCTACAGAATATTGTCATGTATATCAATGACTAGGTATTGAGCATGCTTTGGTTTTAAATATAAAATAAATGAGAAATAATATATTATGGTAGCCAGCAAGTCCTGGCTAAAAGGAGACTCTAAATGTTCATTAATTCTACTTCCCATTTATTTATTTTTGTTATTGCTGTATTTGCCTTTGAGGTCTTAGTCACAAATTGTTTGCTTAGAAGAGTTTTTCCCCACATTTTCTTCTTGAATTTTTATAGTTTCATGCCTTACATTTAAGTCTTTTGTCCATCTTGAATTAATTTTTG
>CAUYRT010102790.1:0-46373 GCA_963574885.1 Lepilemur ruficaudatus | reverse complement strand
ATAAATGTACAGTTTTCCAAGGCTTTTTACGAGGCCACTGACCCCACTTATGTAAGCAGAGCCCTCATGGCCTAAGCACCTCCAATGGTTCCACTTGTTACTACCATCACTTTGGGGTATAAATTCCAATGTATAAATTTTGAATGAATATATACATTTAAACCATGGCACAAACCATTAAGAATTTTTCAAAATCCATAGGCCTTTATAGTCCAAAGAGTAAACCTTAAGGAGTGCTAATTGTATATTATAAATGAACATAATTCAGGTGATGGGCACACTGAAAGCCCCAATTTAAGCATTATAAAAGGTATCCATGTGGCATAAACATTTGTATTTTGAAATTAAAAAAAACTGAACCATACAAACAAAAACCAAAACAATATAAGAACAAAAATCCAACAAAAATAAACACACCAATTATGACAAAATTTCCATTATTAAAAGTTTGAATATTGTTCCATAATAAATATACAAATTTAAAATATGAGAATCTAAAAGCAAATATTAATAGAGTATAAACAAAGGGAAAATCTGAAATCATTAGTGAAAGGAAGGATTCAATATTTAATGCTGTAACTAACCTGGTGGGAAAAAAAGTAAGTTAAATTCATACCTCATAATGTATAGGATACATTTCCAAATAAATTAAATATTCAAATGTATAAATGAATCATACAAATAACAGAAAAAATGTATGCCAACTAATTTATAACCTTTGTGTATGGAATATCTTTCCATTTCTCAAAATTCAGAGCCATAAAAATTAAAATCTTCCTCCATAAGAAATAAAACCAATATGCACATAATCAGAAACAACAAAAAGACAATAAAATTTAAACTCATTTTAAAAGCTCCCTAATATATAGTTTTTAGAAATTTGATTGAAAAAAAGATTCCATACTCAACAGAAAAATGGGAAAAATGTTTTAAGAGAGTTCGTGAAAAAATGAATGCAAACAGTTTAACCCTATTCAAATGTCATCAGACTGTTTCTAAAAAAAAGAGAAATTCAAATTAAAGCAACATTGAGAATATTTTTCACTTATCAGATTGGCAAGAATCCAAAAATAATAATAATCCATTTTCTTAGTGAAATTATTGAGAAGTAAGCACTCATTTATATTGCTATGGGGCACATTAATTTCTACAGCTCCCATGTGTACAACTTATCAATATCACATTTACAAATGCATATACTCAGTTACCCAGCAAACTCTACTTCTGAGAATTTTTTGGACATAATTACTCACTTAGATGGGTATTCATTACAGGGTATTCATCATAACCTTGTCTGTAAAAGCAAAAGATAGTTGAAAAAATATCCATTAATAGGGTATCAATTAAATATAATTTGATATATCTATAAAATAGAATATTAAGCAGCTGTAAAGAATAAGAAGGTCTCTCTGTACTAAAATGAAATGATCTCTTGATTAACAAGTGACAAAGGAGAATATAAAACAAAGATTTTCCCATGTTAGGAAAGTATAATCATATCTTCATATAGAGGCATATGCTATAGAATATAAAGAAGAAATGACAATATTCACCAAAGGGAAGAATTGACATGGAATGATGGGAACTGAAAAAAAATTATATACTTTAAATTTTAACAATGTAAAGGTATGTCTATAAAAAAAAATTTATTTGACTTGTTTTGGGATTTTTACTGATTCCACAATCAAAAGGGTTCAAATGGTTGTATATTTAAGCACAAGCTATATCTTATCAATGTGAAAAGAAAACATGACGGGTTAATGGTGAAATTGTCAATAATAATACAAGAAAACAAAATAATATATTTTGGAAAAATAGTATTTCTTATGTATAGAATTCTCAGTGAAACTGAAAACCATAGTCAATTTAAGACTGAGTCATTCTTGAAAGGAAATATGTTATGACAAGATAGTCTTACCAATCTTCTATTAAACTAATAAATATTTTACATTTTCATCTGGGGTAAATTTTTTTATTAGTTTAGGATTAGTCTTCATCCCTCCTTCCACTCATGGAAACACTTGCTAGTACTAAATGAATAATGTTTTTTGGTTAAAGAAAATTTTCACAGTATATAAAGGATAGTGATGGCAAAATAATGAGTTTAAGCCTTTGGTCAATAAACTACTGAATTTAAAATAACAATTTCTAAATGTAAGTTTTTACTGAAAACTTGTCAAATGTCCTAATTGTATGACTTCAGTGAGTCACTTTTATTGCAACCTTTTTCAATGGGTTGTGGCAAAGATCAGATGATACTATGTGTACAAGAACACTTTGTAAATTTTAAGGCACCAGATAACTCTAAGTTATTATTATGAAGCAGTCATTTGCTAAATTGTATGTTAGGAGTCTCAAAACAATGAGTGGACTTTCTAAAAAGAAGTCACGTTTTGTTTATTAGGACAGGAATCAGTAAAACTTTTAACCTTGACGTTAGTGGTTATCTAATATTAGATGCTACTGACATGCCTGAGGAGAAGTCACATTAAAAAGATGACAAAATGCTTGGGAGACTAATGATTGCCAAAGGCAGGACCATGGATGAAGGAAATAAAAATCTAAAAGGCAGAGAGAAGGAATGAAGTTCTATAGTGACAAAAACCTATGCTTCACCTTCAGCACTTCCGATATAGCTTACTCCTATAGATTTTTTGGCTGGGGATATTTTTAGAAGTCATTTAAATACTCGTTTATTGTAGTTATAGAGATCATCATATTAAGTTTCCAAAATTTGAAAGAAGAATGTGAAAAATAATTAAAATAATAAATGTTAAAGTTATTCTGAGATACATGGAATGCCATGAAAAATAATGGCAATGTTTACTAATAGTATCTGTTTTTATTTTAATAATTTAATTTAGCTACTTTTTCTGGTAACCAGTCTTCTGAAATTATGAAATGATAGTTCAAGTTGACATGGTATGTGAGATTATTATTCTACGGTTTCTTCTCTACATAATGTATTGATTCTGCTCTGATTGCTGATATATCATTCTACTCCCTTACTTTGTTGTACACTAAGATGGATGTTTATTTCTACATTCAGAATTCAGTTGCTTTGAATTTGTCCCTGATTCTGAGTTGCTGGCTGTCTTCTTAGGAGTTACTTATTACCGAACATGAATAAAGAGATTCTAACTGTATGAGTTTTTCTCAGGATACATAAGACTTTTACAGGTTTTGGAATTACAGTGATAAATTTTTATGTATATACATGATGTTATCACACCACAGGCAACAGAGAACAAGAGTTAACAACTCAGTACTTCCCTCACGTTAATTCACAGGTTTTCTACCAAGGTTTGGATTTAATCCAAATTGATCTCTGCATACTTTTCATCAACTCAACTAGACAAGTTCATAGTAAACAGAGAGAAGCAAAGAAATACTGAAGATAAAAGGATTTTTGTGTGTCTGGCCTAACCGTGGGCAATGTCACTCTTAATGACAACATATGGTATAACTCCCTCTGAAGTCATGTTTGTTTGCTGATGCTATAAATGACTGAAAATTGGTGTTTTTAGTGTAAGTGCTGAAAAAGTTCTACTAGATCATCTCATAAGATGGCATTAACTTGCATTACTGGTCACGGCAAAGGCAGTGTATTCTAGCTACATTATAATTACATCGCATTGCCTATAATCCAATATCCAAGAACTTTTTAACTATCCAATGGGAAACACTAGGAAATTATCACTGAGCAAATTACAAAAGATTACTATACCACAAAATGTGTAGTCAATGATAACTTTTTTCCCTGTATACAATAAAAGTTGAAATCTTAATAAAATTATTTTAAATTATTATTATTATTATTAAATTTCAAAGTAAAAAAATTAAGGAAGAATGAATGCTAAACTGGAGTTTGGAAAGAAAAACTCAATTCACCTGACAAAACTCTCCGGCAGCCGTTTGTTTGGTCTTGGTAGTTTCTGGTTTGAAAGTTAATTAGCACCAGAGGAAGACAGCTGGTCCTAATTCAGCAGAGACTGCATGCTCCCTCCTCCTTGGGCATTTGCGATGTTTAGGAAGGCCTCCCAATGAGCCCTGTCCATTGACGGTTGGCACATGTCACTAATATTATTGGACAGCCAATGCCTTACTCAAAGTATGTTAGAATTAATAGAGATTTGATCTCATTTAATGATATAAATACAGCTATAGATATAAAATACAATAATGAAGAAACTGAGTGCCAGAGATGAATGGAATTCTCCATTTAATGCTATACCCTAATATTAGATAAGTTAATAACTAAATGTACTTAGAACTCAGATTTTCCTATTACTAGTTAAGCAATTTTTTCAACTCTTCTTATTTCTATTGCAGGATTAGACATAGTCCTGGGAGCAGTGATTGTTGGTATTGTAACAGTGAAACTAACTCTTGGATTTGGAAAACTCTTTTAATATGTATTATCTCATCAATAAACCTCTAAGGATTTAATGATAAACTGCTTTCACTGAAATCCCAATGATTAAGAAACTGAAGAAATAAGGAAACTAATAAATACAAGACACATTATGTGAGAGATGAGGCTTTATGAAATTTTATTTCATTCCCATAGAAGTCCTGAATTTAAGTTTTTGTAGTAGTATTTTTATAGACACAGGAAACAAGGTTCAGAGAAGAAAAATAACTTCTCCAGGTTGTATAACAAGCAAGTGATGAAATTGAATTTGAATCCACCTTATTGTTAACTTTCCATCTGAGCAAGCAAATGTGTCCAAGGTTAAGCGGTAAGTTTTGGAATGAAGTTTCAAACACAGGATTTCAGATTCCATATCACTTGCATTTTCCATAGCATTGCACTTTAGACTTTTTTTCCCCAGAGGTTCCTCAGCAGTTTTTATAAGGAGAAACTATTTTTCAATTTCTAAAGCCTTGAAGTTTGGAGTGAGGTGTACATCTTGCCAATACAAAGAGTATTTGCTAGGAGTCTCAGAAAGGGGAATGTGGCAACATTAACTTGAATGCCTACCTAATGTAACACTCGGGTCTTCATTGAAGATTTCTATCATTCGGATAAGAATTTTTATTATATGTATCGTCATGCACATTAGATGACTTACATGTATAATCTACCTTATCAAAAGATTGATTGATCTATTTGTCTATAGTCAATTTGACTCTGTGGTGTTGACATTAAAGCAAATGCCTTCATTAAAATAAATGTTATGAAGAAACATTTATACATTATCTTTTGTAGTATACAATTAGTTTCCTAGGAATTAATTCTCCAGTTGTTCATATATAACATTTTGTAATTTATCCATAAAAGGGAGATGTACATTAAAATTTCTAAGCATGCAAGTCAAACTGTATTCTCCTGGGAGGAAAAATACCAAATTTGCGAAAGAAATTGGAGGACGTACTGGAATCTTAGCTACAGGAGATAAATTGCAGTTATGTTTTGGTAAGGAAAGTAAAAACAATCAAAATTATAATAATGATATAATAGACAAAATGTCATCAAGAAATGGAATTTAAGTGTAATCACAGAAAAGTCAATGAAAATATTGTTCCAATGTGCATTGTAGTGAGGTATCAAATAAAAGCAGCTCAAGCTATGAAAAGAAATACAGTTTTGGAATTCAAAAGGGATAAAATAAAAAAGTCTTGCATTGTGGTTCAAAAAAATCACTTGTATAAAGCAAAAGATGGACCTAGCAGATGTAAAAATAAGTACACATGAAATTTTTGAGAAAAGCACTAATGAATAATGACCTCAAAGAATTAAAAACCTACTGGAAGAGACGGCCCTAAACACAACACATAGAAATAAATATAATGAACATATAAAAAGTGCTTTGAAGCAAGAAACTACGAAAGTCAAAAGTACTACTTGGAAGATTATTTTAAGACTATTGCTGATAATGCAGTTAACATTTCTGAAAGATTACAGTATGCCAGGTGCTATGCTATGGTCATTGCAAACATTATTTTATTTAGTCATTTGAATAATCCAATGAAGTACATGATAAAATCCCAAATTGCAGTCCAAGATTCTTAGAGAGTGGAATTACTTTGCTCAGAGGCATGAGAGAGAGAGAGAGAGAGAGAGAGAGATAAGACTGGAATTCAGGTCTATCCAGCCTCTAAAATGTTATTTTCTTAGCAGACACTCTCAATTGCTCCCTTTGCCATGCAATTTCTACAAGATATCTGTTAATCCATTTGCCCACACACTGACATGTTGATGTTTATTCATGTCCAACACAATATAGTGAATTAACTATGGCTAATAAAATACACATCCCTTTAAAATATAACAGAATTTGTAGATTTTTTACCATTATAAATCAAGGATATCAAAAATAAAGTAAAGCCACATTAAGAACAGTCTCCACTAGTCATATTTTTTCTCTTGTCTAATTTGCATTTCCCCTCTGGATCCTGGTTTTATTTTTGGCAATAGACTATCAATGACTCTCAATAAAAACAATTTGGAGAAGCTGGGATGCTCATGCCCTCTCCCTTCTGTGTGGAGGGTGGCCCATGATCCAGATATAACCAAATGAAAGTATTCTTCCTCTTAGACTGTAGAAATTGTTTGAAGACTATTACTCAATTTGGTCCAATAAGATCCAATCTGAGATGTTAAGGAAAACACAGTTCACTTATCTCTTTAGCAGCTAATTTAGGAGATACAAACTTAGAGATTTTGGTGAGGGTGGACTGATGAAGAGAATTTGCCTGAGAGCAATGTGATGTTTGTGTAGGTTTGCCAGATTTAGGGAAAATGGCAACAAATAAGAAACAAATAAGCACAACATGTCCCATGCAATGTTTGGGACACACATATACTAAAAATTTTCTGTCTATCTGAAATGTAAATATAGCTGAACATTATTTTGTTTGATGACCCTAAAAGCAAGGAAAGCAGAGTTGAGACTTGGAGAGGGAGAGAGAGAGAGAGAGAGAGAGAGAGAGAGAGAGAGAGAGAGAGAAAGAGAGAGTCCAATGACATCATCTGTGTTTATAATTTAAGATCAGGAAAAGTCAGCTGACCCTTGGGACCTTCAGTCATGTGAGTCAAAAGATTATTTTTGTCACTGGCAACATAAGAAGTCCTGGCTAAGATGGTGGTATAAAAAAATAAAAAAGATCCTTATGCTTAACACTGTTTAAGCCACTAATATAGGAAGACATAAAAGCTTATAGTTTTACAGTATGTTTGTGGAAATAATGGAAGAGAGAAGATGGGCTTCTATGACATCTCGGAGTTTGCAAAAGAAGTACCTGAGGTATCTTCTAACTCTGAAATTATTTAATGTGTCATGAATCCAGAATGTAAAGGGCATGATTACTTGTCATGAGAAAAGATTAAGCAGCCCTAGGAGAAGAGACTGTATTTCCATATAAAGCCAAAAGAAGTCCGAACCTAGTACACCTTGAGTATTGTATATCAATATCTGGAGATAACTCAAAATAATAATTAATGACAATAATCAGATAAAACTCAGGTAGAAAAAATACTGTAAGAAAATTCATAGAGTAGGTAATGATGAAGCCATTTCCAATTATCCTGGCCTCAATAATTTCTCCCTCATTTGAATTTCTATATCACTTTTCATCTACACCATTATTTATCTCTCATTGCTGATTGCCACGCTGTGCTCTCTCTCGTATTATGATGTATACTTGTTCTTTCTTATTAGATTATAATCTCTGTAAGCATAGTTTCAAGAGGAAACTTTTTGGGGTGATGAAAATGCTTGTTATCTTGATAGCCATGATGGCTTCATGGTTGTACACATGTGTTAAAACTGACTAAATTGTGCAGTTTCTATGACTCAATGATACCTGAAAACATATTTTAAAAAACATGTAGACTTGACTGCAAATTACTCAGAGACCCTAATGCCAAGCTAAGAGTTAGAGGAGAGAAGAATAAGTGACAGCCCAACTCGGTTGGAGAACAACCTCAGCTTTAGAGACACCTTTCTCAAAAAGTATGACCAATAAGTAGCAGCAAACAGAGTGCAATGGATTCAGAGCTCCAAAATTAATGGTGCTTCATCAGGATGAGGGGTGGGGAGCTTGCAGCCTCAGGGTGTGGCCTTCTGGATCCTTCAGCGTGGCCTTTTGACTGAATCCAAATTTTATAGAACTAATCCTTTTAATAAAGGGATGTGTTCTGTGAAGTTTGGATTTGGTCAAGGGGCCACACTTGGGGATCTAGAGGGTCATATGTGGACTTGAGGCTCCAGATTCATCACCTCTTATTTTCATCAATTCATGGATTGATATATGATAAAGTAGCTAGTCTCAATCCTTGGGGACTCCTGATATTTAGAGGTGAAAAAGAGGAAAATGACAAAACAAGGAAGACTGAGAAGAAGTAGTAAGAGAAAAGACAGTGGAGTTTTGGAAGTCATGAGAAAAACAAAGTATGGATATTATGAAATAGAAAGTGGCCACTGTCAAATGCTGTAGACGGATCAACTAAAATACAGGTAGAGTTGGAACTCATCCCCAGCATACTGTATCCCGCATGTAAAACAGTAAGTTTGATTCCAAAGCTTACCTACTGGTGAGGATAAGATTCCAATAATCTCCTGCCAAGCTTAAGGGTGGCTCAGTGGTTGCAAAGCGCTTACATCTATAACCCTGGAGTTGGAAAGTCATGGGACGTGAGAAGGCTAAGAGGCAGACCCATTTATTCCTTCTGCGCCTCCAAATTCCTGGCATTGTATGTATTACTGGCAAATCAGACACCTGATAAATGTTTGTTGATTGATTGCCACATCAATAGACTCAAGGAATTTGCATATGATAAAAGGTTGACTGTTTCATATAACTCATCTGAAAAAATGAAGGATAAAAGATATGATTAAACTCTCCGAGATTCTGAAGGATCTGAATTGAGCAAATGCAAATGTCCTCATTAGATGCTTGATTATTAGTATGATGAGGATCTGTTTAAACTTGAAAGAGACAATTGTGAATAAATAAAGGTATTAAGACTAATTTTAACAACGCTTAATCAACTTTTGGATCTAAAATGGCAGAATGAGCTGGACATACAGATAGGCTTCATATAAGTTCTCATAAGTTGATGGATGATAAATCCGGAGTGGAAAATTTAATGTAATTGAAACACATAAACATTTGGAGACAATATCATACCCATTTGAGGCTGACAATATGGAACCAAACAATATGCTCCTACAAACTCCTTCCCATTTCCCCCCCTTAATGATGATCCAAATTGACAAAGATTCTGTAATTTCTTACACATTTTCAATGAAGGGTAATTATTTAGAAAGAGAGTACAACTACTCAAGGACCTTGTAACAAAGAATGTTTCTCCCGTTTGGGGGAAACTTGTCTTTAGAATCAAGGGCACAGTTTTGGAGTGTACTTGGGAGCCCAGTACTTGGAAATGATTAAGGGAAGCTAAATAGCTTTCAACCACAAACAGAAGAATAGAGATTTTCCTTATTGATAAATGATTTGAATTTCACGAATAAAAGCATTTTTGATGAAGACAGGAAATAGATAATTTCTATTGAAGATCTTAAATTTGTGTTTAACTTACACCATCAAAATGTGCTCCCCCTCCCAATAAAATTCAGCTCATTTTGAGATTGTTTCACATGAAAAATACCTAACGACTTGTTGGACACTGTATTTTACTGAATTGAGCATTTTCTTTAGATAAAAATGACTTAATTATATATCAAATAATTATCAATGACATTAAATACTGTTTCATATTTTTACTTGTTATTTTACCTGATTACAAAAATTTCCATATTTTTACTCCCCTGATAACTGACAAATAGCATAACTCAGGTTCCAAATAGTAAAATTCAAGATATCTACAATAGTGATTTATGTATAAACTTTATATAGATAATTTAGCAGCTATACTTCATTGTTTTGAGGTATTTAATATGAAAATTAATAATAACTGAGTAGTTATAAACCATGTCCACATAAAAATAACTCGATAAAAATTATTTGATGTCTAAATTGTTTTATTCAAATCTGTTTTATAGGAGTCCAAGTATTTTCATAAAAAATATTATTAAAATGCAGAAGAATTCAGTCGGCTTGCAATTCTAAAATATTTTTATGTCATTTTGTGCCAACATGTGTGAATGACTTCTATTTTCTAAAAACTGGTTACAAAAATAAATGCTTGCAAAGTGAGTTCACTGTCAGTATTTTACTTGACCTGATAGGACAGCCAATGTCCTCCACTTTCTAGTGTCAATGTGCCAGCACCCCCTAGTGGGCATTGATAAAAATAAAATTTAGTTCTACTGATAAGAAAGGTTAAGGAGTTCATTAATGTTAGGTTTATTGTGTCAGAATTCATTTGCCTAATGGAGATAAATTTGCATTTATGAATGCCTATCGTCAATAAAACATTATGTAACTACAAGTACCCTGGTTGTGATGCTACCAGCTATCGTGCCCCGAAATATTTGTGAATTTAAAAAGTTTATATATGAATGTTTTGCATTTATGTGGGTGTGTATAAAGTAATTTGAGTTTTTCATCATTTATATTTGACTATTTATTATTTATGTTTGTTTGACAGACATTCTTTTTATTGAGGTTAATGCTACATGTACTTACAATTATGGACAGGGCTCTGACTCTTAACTGGGGTTATTGTGGCAGAAAAACAAGCATGGATTTCTATAAAAGACTGATTTTATTCACATCTTAATTCTCCCAATTATTAGCCTTGTGACCTATAGTAAATTACTTACCCTTTCTGAACCTTCTATTTTCTATACTGGTAAAACAAGGGTAAAAATACCCACTGAGTATCACAAACGAGAAATTGTCAACTCTCTACCCAAGTTTTTAGGCAAGTTTTCTTAGAGTCTGGTGACACCTATGGTTAACAACACATATGTTTAAAATAAATAAACATGTACACATTTTTATTATTGAACATTAAGAACGATATAAAGAAACTAAGGAATTCTATGCATCAAAATGCATTATAGAGGTGTTTTGGTCAAAATAAACACAGTAAACAATTGGATATTTATCTTGATATTAATAAATAAATTATTTTTTTTCTGTATTATCCCAAAATACCTGATATACCTTAGGCATTGAGAAGTTTACAATAAGTTCTTATTAATTGATTGATAAGATGTGCAGGAATTGGAAACATAGCCAAATTAAATGCTGAAACTTATTAATAAAATAGCCTTGAACTTGGGTTTACATAAATGCTTTTTTTGTGACACTATTTGTAGATGTGAAAGAAAATCCTGTTAAAATTCATTGTTAAGACATTAGATTATCTCTATAGGTACAAGTAGTCCTGCATACTTTGTCTGAATTAAGAGTCTATATAAAAGGATAAAGTGAAATGTTAATATGGAAAATGAATAAAAATTTGACAATACCAGGCAAGTTTCCTAATAGCAAAGTTTCGAGGGTGATTATTGAATGTCTGAAAAAGTGGGAATAGAAGAAGAGATACAAAACACCCAAAGAGTACAGTGGACAGAAAAAGGCATGGAAAGCCAGCTCTGTCTTTGGCAATCATGTCCTGTGATGTCTGGAAGCTATCTGGAAACACTGTTTTGGTGAGTGCACTTCAGAATTTCTTGGTTTCATGCTTTAGAAACAATCTGGTTTATGGTTCATTGAACAAAGTAGATCTTCTCTGACCGCAGTGGTCTGTGGTAAAGCTTTTAGCCAATGGATTCCAATATCCATTCGCATGCTATGACCATACTTTACCATATGTTACATGGCATATGTACAATATCTTTTAATGCTTCTATGTTCTTCTCACTGCAAGATGAGAACTTCCTCTGAGCATCAACAGTCTTTCCTTTTTACACCACATGTTATAGATAACCAGGTCAGATTTTTCAATAAGTTTGCAATTTTTCTTAAGGCAAAGCTTCCCAAATATTTGTGGCCATAAGAACCACCCAGAATGATATGAAAAATATAGTTCTTGAATTTACCACAGAGCACTGAGCCATTGTTTTCTTTTAAGGTACCTGGAAATCTATATTTACAAGAGACAACCAAATTCATTCTTAAAATATTTAAACATTATAGGTCCATTCAATTGATTCTATTAAAAACAAATTTACATAAAGAAAATGTGATCTCAGAGAGTTCAATTTAAACTTAAAAAAAACCCTGGAGGTCATTATACAAACAAATAGTGAAATTGTGTTAGTGGTGATCTATTTCCCATCAAGTATCATTGTATCATTGTTCATCCTTTAGATTAGGGTAATGAAATGGTCTTTATTTTTTCCAAACTGCTATAGATTTCAAATAGAAAATGACCAACAGAGAACTTAATAATTCTTCTTTCTTTCATCTTATTTTATTTCAGACTGATAGAATACTTTGTGCCAGAGTGAGAAAACACTAAGGTATCAATAGCTCTAAATTTCTTACATTTAGGTAAATAGGTATCCTGATTCCTATCCAACCACATCCAAGCACTGTGCAGTGTTGGACTGAAAAATAATATTACAGATTTAAAGTTTATTGGCAGCCATATTAGTTTTCTATTGCTATGTAACAAATTACCATAAATTTATAAACTTAAAATGACATAATTTTATTTTCTCACTGTTTCCCTGGGTCAGGCAGGATTCCAGCAGATTTTAACTGGGAAATTTACTCAGGATCTTATAAATTGAAATCAAGGAGACAGCCAGCTACATACTCATCTGGAGTCTTAACTAGGGCAAGATGTGCTTCCACACTCTCTCAGGTTGTTGGCAGAAGCCGCTTCGTTGCAGTGGTAGACCAAGGTCCCCTTTGTACTGCCGCTGTCAGTCAGGGACCACTCTAAGCTTTTAGAGGCCACTCTCAGGTCCCTGCCATGTGACCCTCCCACCCATCTCAGCAGTGGAGAATATCCCTCATGTCAATTCTTCCTTACACTTCAAATTTCTGATTCCCCTTCTGCTATCAGCCAGAGAAAATTCTGCTTTTAAAAATCTCATGCAATTAGATTTGTCTCACCCAAGTACTCTCCATATCCTACAGTCAACCAACCTAGGCCTTTAATTCCATCTGCAAAATCCATTCACAGCAATACCTAGAGTAGTTCTATGGAAGAACCCTGGGATGGGAATATTGGTATGGCAACTTAGAATTCCGTCTACCGCAGCAGCTGACACACTGAATCATTTTTTCAACTTACAAATGATTTAGACAAATGTCACAAAGTATGGCTCTAGATTCCTACTGGACTGCTACAGTTTATATTAGAGTCAAAGTGAAAAACATTAATTTCACAGAACAGTCAAGGACCACTGTGTGATGTTGGATGAAATAATGTTATTTCTACATAGAGGTTCATAATCTTTTCTGGTCAAGAACCCCTTTGAGATTCTCGGGGGGGATCGGGGAGGTAAGGGCAATATACATAACCTTAAACATTTGAGACCCTGACAACAGGGTGGAATCTATTCTTCACCTCTCCAAATGTATGCTTACATTTCAGTGTTTTCTTTAATCCCAAATTAAGAGTTTCTGATCTATGTGAAAAAGAACAAATATGAGATTAGTCAATGTCTATGTATGCTTCTGATACACCTGTTAGAAAATAATGTCGGTCAACTAATATTAACATTAGACTGAATTTAGTAGAAACACTGCCATAATGTATATTTTAATAAGCTCTCTTAGAAATTTTTCTTTTTGCAATGAAGGAAAGAATTCCTAATTTTTTAAATTTTAAAATATTTTCTTGACAAATAAAGATTGAACATATTCAGGATTGATAATGTGATGATTTCATACACATATACATTGTGTAATGATTGCTGAAATCAAATTAACACAGCCATTACTACCCATGCGGCACATTAGATTTCCAGAACTTGTTTATCTTAGAATTGAAAGTTTATACCCTTTGACTAATATCTCCTCATTTACTTCACCCTCTCCATCCCCTGAATATCACTGTTCTACTCTCTGCTTCTATGAATTTGACTTTTTTAGATGCCACATATAAGTGAGATCATTCAGTATTTGTCTTTCTGTTCCTGACTTATTGCACTTAGGATAAAGTCCTCCACTTCATCCATATTTTTTTAAGTAGCAGGAGTTCCATCTTTTCTTTGGCCGAATAATATTCCATTTCATCTATGTACCACGAATTCTTTATCCATACAACAGACAAATGTCCATTGGCATTTAGGTTGTTTCCGTATCTTGGCTATTGTGAGTAATGCCGCAATGAACATGGGAGAGTGCATACCTCTTTGACATAAAAATTGCATTTGCTTTATATATACACTCACAAGCGGGATTGCTGGATCGCATGGCAATTTTATTTTAGAATTTTCCTAAAACAAAATAAAACACAACAGAACAAACACTGGCTTACAAAAGACTGTTAGAGTCAATTTGCCAATTTTTAACGACTGTGTCACCACTTAAGATAGACTTCTGATTCTACATGCCCTGCTAAATTTGTACTCACAAAATTTTTTGACGGGAGGAAGCAAAAGGCTGAATTTAGCCTGACTAATAAGAGACCTGTTGTTGAGGGAGAAAAATGAATTAAATCTTCCTTTGTTTGCAAACCAGTTCACGTGTCCATTCTGAGAACCTCATTCTGCTTCTGGTCCTACCTTGTTACTTAATACGTAGCTGTAACTTGTGACAGCCTCATAACCAAAGAAATTATGACACCTTGGAAAATACCTGAACCAGTCCTAAAAGATAGATTATTCATCTGACAGAATCACAAGATCTGGTTGTCTTTTTGCAAAACACTTAGGCTCTAAGTACTGACTTTTCTTATTATCACCAAATAAAATACAATAGGATTTCAGGTGGACTAAAAACAGGGAAACGTGCTGGAGAAATGTATCGAATATCCTCAGTGGATAGCTAATGCCTGCCCCCTCCAAAGTATATAAAGGAAGATTTGATTTCTTTCTCCTGAGACACAAAACGGCAGGCCCAGGATGTGTGTTAATGTGTAGCAGTGGTTATCTTACTTCATGGCTCTGTGGCAAATGCATGCCTGGTTTGTGGAAAGTTGAAAATTAAATACAGACATCAGAAGGTTGGGGGTGAAAGGGATTTGTTAGGTGTTTGCACTAAGATGCTACAGAACTCCCATTAAGCTCCATGTTGTAATAATTAAAACATTGCTTTGAATTGGTTTCAAAACTTAAGCATATCCAGAGAAACTAGAGAGGGAATTAAGAACTAATTAAATTAAATACTGAAGATCAATTTCTCATGGGTTGATAGCTTCACATTATTATTTCTTTAAAATGGTGAAGGCAAATATTATAGAAAAATATCTACAAAGGCTGCTTTTCTAGGGCTCCACATTATGCATCAGTACTAAGAATTTTTGTAATAGAGTTTAATTGAGTTAGCTCATTTTTATTTTAATGATATACATTGCCCCCACTATGAAGTTCGCTCCTCTTCTTGACCCCCCAAAAAATGCCAAAATGGCATTTAATTATTTAAAAAGAGTTTGGAAGTGCAAAGGACTAGATTTCAAAACACTATTTTCCGATCTGAATGAAGGATGGTGTTCATATATGATCAGTAAAATTAATTCAATCAAATTAACGTGATTTTTGTTCTTTCATTTTTTCTTCTTTTTAAAGAACATTGATATTTTCATTAAGTAAACCAGGGAGTGACTCCAAGCATCAAAATAAAATGAATTTTGCATCCATTTCCTTGTGCTTCTAGGTAATTTTGGAGGCTCTTCCTGTTCTCCCACACTAGAGAGGCAGAGGGTAAGAGTGAGACTAGGTTGAGCCCAATGCAGAGTGACATGTTATCATTAACGGTGTTATTGGATTTCTTCCATCCTATAGACCTTTACTCTTTCTCTAAACAATTGATCCTACTTTGTCACATATGAGAGCAATGTTGGAGGATATCTTCTAGAATAAGCTGTACCTGTGGTGAGCATGAGAATGCTCCTTGCAAGTTTCCAAGTAGAGGGAAAGTAATGGAGCAGGGGCTCTCGGTGCTTGCCTGCTGCATGGAACAGACACCCTGCTGCCTCACTGAGCAGAGTTATGTGCCCCATGGGCTCATATGCTAGTGACTGAGCAGGGCAGGGATTTGTTTGGAGAAGACTCCTGAGATGGCTGATTTTGGTTCAAGAACTCCTTGATGGCCTTGCCAAACATCCTTCATTTGCAAGCTGTCCAGAATAATTTACATCTCTCCGTCTCTACCTTCTGCACTCAGGGTAACAATTATATTGTGGACCAACAGCTCTCTGGGCATCCCATGGCTCTCTTTCTATCTTCTTCCTTAGGGGTTGCACGCAACAAAATTACTGCACGTTTAATCTGACCTTGGAGTCTGCTTTTCAAAGGACCTGGACTATCACAGTCTTTTATTTAAAGTCATATAAAATACAACAGGTGTGGCAGAAAGAAAGAAAATAGGGATATTTTCAATTTTTTTACAGAATTACAGACTATTTCAACATTGCCTATCTGTACAAATAAAAATGAGTTTAATGATGAAATAAGATTGAGAAAGTTCAGGTTCTTCTAACATGCTAGGTCCCTATTGTGGTAACGGATTTAAAACTAGAAGAATGTTTCTTTTCTGACTTATTGGACTTTATTAAGTCAGATCTTTTAGACTATCTAAATATACTTTGTGGTATCTTTACAAAATTATTGAATTTAAGCTTTATATCTGAGTTAACAGGCAGGTATGGATGAGTCAACCTCTATTGTATGTCCACTTTATTCCAACTGTGTTATTTGATGTGACTTTTCTTTTTGCTTATCTCCAGCTCAGCAGCCGACCTTCACCAAACTAAAGGCAGCACAACCCGCTAACATAAAAGATAAAAGCATCCCCATCTAATAGGCGCTTACGGACTTCACTAACCTCCTCATGTAGGAAAAAAAGGCTCGATATTGCTTTTTCAGAGTTACGTGGAAAATATGTGCTCTCCTGCTAAATATTATAGTACACACAATGAGGAGCAAGAGGAAAAAAAGTACTCAAACGTTTTAAAAGCAAATCGCCATTTACAAATAAGGTTTATAATTAAAACTCTCAGTACCGATTTCAACAGCTTGACTTAAAATATTGAATTATACTAAATATAGAGAGAATTTATTTTCTACGTATTTTTAATGGATAGTTTTGTAACTCAAGTTAAATATTGGGTGGATGCACATATGCAAGCAGAGACACTTATAATTTTGGTACATAATACTTTGATTATGATTTTTAATTATGCTATTTTTAAATTACACACACTTTAGACATACTTAAAATTAAATTCAAAGAAAATTTTAGTGGAACCCTAAAGGTATAAGTTGGCACTGGTAGATCATAGTTTTAAAAATAACTGAGTTATTCATATATATATATATATACAGACACAAAATATGTATAATATACTTGATCACTTATTTTCTCTTAGAGAAATGTGCTCTAAGAGTATGCTTCCACGGAAAACAAAATTTGCCTAAAAATTAATTAAAATGGGAAATGTGATTAGGTATAGTAATTCAAATAGATGTTTTACCTATATTTTGATAAATCATTTTTTTCTTTAAATTGACATAGAATATTTGTTATATGCATATACCAAATCAAAGTTTGATATATATATATATATTTCTTTATCTCACTAAATTGGCTTCCTCTCATTGTATTATGGAAACAGTGTTGACTCTACTTTAGTATTTGCCAAATGATATTATTATCTCTTTTAAGCTAGATCACTTCAGTATAAGCACTTAGCATAGACAGACCTTAGAGTGTGACCTTGACTCTCTCAAGCATGTATTTCTTTAATTAGGACAACTTCCTTCATATTTAATATTTATTTAAATGTAGAGTGTTATAGAGTGTTACATCCAGTATGTGATCTTTGTTTTCAAAGATAATGCTACTGACAGTGGTTTTGATCAATGTGTGGATGTGGTTGGGAAAATGCATGCGTTATTAACAATGTTTCCCGCATGGAACACATTATAGTGTGGTTGCAGGAGCTGTTTGGGGAAAAAAAAAAAAACATGCTATAATTCACTTTTGTCTTTTTCTGTTTGGCGTGAAATATCTATCTAGAAAGAACTAATCTATACTGAGGTAAAGCCTACGTGCCTCTAACAGGGTATTCTGCTCTGTTACAATGTAGGACATGCCAGCTGCAGGGGATACAGAGAGAAGGCTGGTAGGTTTGTTCTATTCTTGTTGATCTTAATCTATTGTTTTAAACTGCAGGAAGATTTACTGGAAGAATTGATAAAACCATACAAAACAATTTTGCTAAAGTATAGCATGGACAGATAGAAATGGACATTTATTAGAAAGTCAAAAATATCACGATGCTATCACATTCTGTAGAAAGAACATATAGATAAAAATCATAATTCTTAAGTAGTTCAACTATGAACCCAGTGAGTGCACAATTAAAGTTAGATGCAATATTGATGTTATGTTACATAGACTATAGTTTTGAGTGTTCTGAACTTCTCAGTTAATAGTGAAAACACTATACAGAAATGGAAAGCACTATTTATTGGTGCTTTCTGGCAAGAACCCTTGTATGCTTCCACCCTCTAAGTCCTCACAAATGCACTGTGAAGATTTATATCCATAGCAAGTATGGAACCCATAGGGGAGGGTTGTAGCTATGAAATTTACCTCTTAAATCCATAGCATATCTTTGGCAAGGAAAATAAGTTACATTAAAATTTCCCCAAAACCCACCTCACCTTTGAGAAAAATAATGTTCTTAATTCTACTAAAACATTAGAAAGGCTAGGACGAGTCCAAGAATCTGCCAAGAGGGGAAAACTACCAGGTGTTTAAATGGCAAACATCCATGGGATACAGTTGAATGAATAAAGATGAATGGGATGAAACCTTTAGTTTGAAATGAATTCAAGTGAAAATTAAGCTAGACTATGACTGAAATATAATTTAATCTGTTCATTTTACTTTAGTTAACCCCTACGTATAAAAATATGCACAGAGAAAACAGGAACTTGGTATAATGTATATTGTAAAAACATATGGTAAGTATCCAAAGAGAAGTGTCAACCTCAAAACCAAGCAAACATAGTGCTCCCACTGGACAAAAATTAAACTCAGGAAGCCTGTTAAGTGCACAGCCAGGAAAAATATGACATATATTATAGGAAATGGGGGAGATAAACCAAACAGGGAAAGACAGAGCATAAAGTTACCAAACTTCATAAGGAATTTTACCAGTGTGGGTACTTTTCTTTCACAGATAGATAATCATACCTATAATTGAAAAATACAAAACACAGGATTGGTATAGAGTCAAATGCTTTTCAATAATCTTTGCTTGTTCTTTTCCCCTTGTAGGAAACAAGATATCAATAGAGGCATAATTGTAGGAGGATAGGATAAAGCCCTTTACAGATAATGTCTGTAGAAAACATTTTTTTTCCTTTCTTCTAGTGGCAAATTATTGGAGTGTTTTTTATCTTGGATATTCTGAGAGTTCTCATTTAAAATATTCTCCTCTGTTTTAGACCAGGAGTCAAAAGTTTGAGGTTTAGTATAATAGATAGGTCAGCATTTGCTGTTCTCTGAGACTCAGTGCATTAGTCGGGGTTCTCCGCAGGTTCAACAGAACCAGTAGGATGTGTGTGTGCGTTCACATGTGGGTATGTTTGTGTTGTGTATGGAGTTGGGGAGAGTAAGAATGATAGAATGAATGAGAAAGAATGAGAGAGAGAGAGAGAGTGATTGATGTTAAGAAATTTTAAAGAATCGGCTCTGGCAATAGGTGGTTTGAAGTCTTGAGTCTGAGGGCAGTCTGGAGACAAAATTCCTTCCTCTTCTGGGAACCTCAGTCTTTTCTCGTAGGCCTCCATCTGATTGAATGAGGCCCACCCCACAGCATGGAGAGTAATTCACTTCACTGAAAGTCTACTGGTTTAAATATTATTCACACTCACACCCACACACCCACTTCACAGCAGCGCCTAGAGTGGTGTTTGATCAAATGACTGGGCACCATAGTCAAGTCGACGCATAAAATTAATCACCACAGTTAGATTTGGATCAGATTTAACATTGTAAATGCGATGACCTAGAAAATTAAACACTATTGTGAACTTGTCACTCTAATACTATAAGGTGTGGGGGAAAGAATAGATGTTTGTGGTAGGGAGAGTTAATGTTTGAGAAGTATCTATTTATTCCTTGTGAATCAGTGCTTCCCAAGCAGTTAGATTGGAGCTGTCTGCTAATACTGGCCAACAGACTCTGTCTGTCACTTCTAGACTGAGATCATTAAAAGCTGACGTGCACTCTCCATTTCTTCCCTATCTCAAGATGAAATATGTCTGTCATGCAGCAGAAAACATATGAGAAAAAATAAGCCTGCATTTTTAAGTTACCAAGATATCAGTCATCTTTTGTTATAACAACTTAGTTAATATAGCGGCATATATTTTGTATGAAAAATAATTCATTCTCATTATTGAATAAATCCTCTTTGTTGAAAATTTAAAAAGAAGAAATATAGAAGAAATTAAGATTAGATAAGCATTTCTATTATCTTCCCATATTCTTTTTAATACTTGAAACTATATATAGTTGACCCTTGAACAACATAGGTTTGAACTATACAGGTCCACTTATACATGCATATTTTTCAATAAATGTATTGAAAATTTTTTGGAGATTCGTGAAAATTTGAAAAAACTTGCATAGGAAACAAATATTCTAAAAAAATTAAGAAAAAGGTATGTCATGAATGAATAAAATATATGTAGAAACTAGTCTACCTTAGCATGTACTGCCATAAAATATCAAATCTAAAATAAAAAGTTAAAATTTACCGAAAATTACGCACACAAACACTTTCAGACCATACATGACGCCGTTTGCAGTTGAGAGAAATGTAAACAAATGTAAAGATGCAGTATTAAATCATTTCATAGCCACCTCCTGTTGTTATTGCAGGGAGCTTAAGTGCTGCAAGTATCTACTTAAAACGCTGTTTGATGCTAATTATCTCCATGTGAGCAATTTGTCTTTCCACTAAATTACCTATCACAGTAAAAAGTGATCTCTTGTCATTCTTGTGTATTTTTTATCATGTATACTGCAATATCTTAAACTTTGAATGACATCATGGGACCCATACAAAGTGTCACTAGTGAGGCTGGAAATGCACCCAAGAACCATAGAAAAGTCATGAAATTACAAGAAAAAATTGGATTGCTTGATATGTACTGCAGATTGAGGCCTGCAGCTGTGGCTCCCTACCCTTTCAAGTTGAATGAAATGAGACTAAGGACCACTGTAAAAAAAAAAAAAAAAGAAAAAGAAAATTCATGAAGCCATTGTTGCTGCTACATCACCAAGTGCAAAAACCTTGTACTTTTTCAAAATACCTTTTTATCTCATATTGAAAATGTAGCTTTTATGTGGGTACAGGATTGCTATAAGAAAGGCATACCTACGGACACAAGAAAAAGTAAAGTCATTATATGAGATCATATAGCAAAAGGAAGGTGAATTCAGGAGCTAAAGCTGGGGTTGGAGAATTTAAGGCCAGCAAGGGATGGTTTGATAATTTTAGAAAGAGGATTGGTTTAAAAAATGTTAAGATAGTAGAAGCAGCAGCTTCTGCCAACCAAGAGGCAGCAGATGAGTTCCCAGACACCATTAAGAAAACCATTGAGGGCAAAGAATATCTGCCTGAATAGGGTTTTAATGCAGACAAAAATGCCCTAATCTGGTAAAAAAAAAAAAAAATGCCACAAAGGACATTTATTAGTAAGGAAGACAAGTGAGCACCAGGATTTAAGGAAGGAAGAAATAAGCCATCTCTATTGTTTCATGCAAATACAGTCAGGCTCATGATCGGTACTATCTTTATCTATTAAGCTGCTAACCTTCAAGCTTTGAAGGGAAAAGATAAACACCAGCTGCTGGTTTTGTGGTTGGACAACAGGAAGACCTGGACACTGAGAACCCTTTTTCTGGATTATTCCATTGATGTTTTGTCCCTGAAGTTAGGAAGTATCTTTCCAGTAAGGGATTGCCTTTTAAACTTCTTTTGACATTAGACTATGTCCCTGGACACCCAGAACCCCAGAGGTCAACACTGAAGGCTTTAAAGTGGTAGGCTTGCCCCAGGCACAATGTCTCAGATTTAACCTCTAGATCAGGATATCATAAGGACCCTTACAGCTCATTTTACACGGTACTTTATGGAAAGGATTCTTAACACTATGGAAGAGAACCCTGACAAAGATAACATCATGAAAGTCTGGAAGGATTATACCACTGAAGATGCTATCAAGCCCAAAACAATAAATTCCTACTGAAGAAAACTGTGTCTAGATATTTAGTATGACTTCACAGGGTTTTATGATTGAGCCAATCAAGGAAATTATGAAAAAGATGGTGGATATGGCAAAAATGGTGGAAGGTAAAAGGTTTTGAGATATGAATTTTGAAGATATTCAAGAGCTAGGCGATACTGCATCAGCAGCATTACCAGAAGATGAATTGACAGAAATGAATGCTTCCAAACTGGTGCCAGAGGATGAGCAAGGAGACCTAGAGAAGCGGTGCAAGAAAACAAATTGACGTTAGACAGTCTGGCCAAAGGGTTCTGATTATTCAAGGTTGCCTTGGCTTCTTTTGTGACATGGACCCTTCTATGATATGGGCACTAAAACTAAACAGTGGAAGATGAATAACTCTGTATATTTTTGTATTTCACAAATGGAAAAATATAAATTAATTCCATGTACCTAATAATATTCAACAGATTTTAATATAGTATTTTTATGACTAAATATAATGAAAGCATTACTGAAAATATTCAGAATTAATACACTTTTTAAAGCCTTAACCTGAATGGTTTATTTCATATTGACACTCAGATCTTATATACTGAGAAAAAATTCTCAATTGTAGTGAAAGACAAGAAGCTGAAACTTTACCTGTAATCCATTTTCTGTGCTTTGCCCAGAAAAACATAATAATAAGGAAAATATCTTTCGAAGTACATTGTTAATAATATATTATAAAAACTGATGGCACTTATTTATTGCCATAAATAGTGTCAAATGTGTTTTACTATATTAATATCTTCTATACTTTTCCTGTTTTTCTCAAAGGTTACTTTTTCTTTCTTTTCAATATTGTGCTCAGTGACTAAATTTTGTTCCCACAAATATTTATATACAGGAATTTTACATATTATGTTATAAAATTTACTTATTTTGACTTCAAACATTTTATATCTTGTCTTATTTCAAAATCCAGGTAGATTATTTTCAGAAATTTTTCAACTTTTAGAATGATGAAGTCCTCATGAAAAATTTCTTCTTTAGTTGTTTTGTTACTAAAAATGTGTCAGAAATTTATAGTAAGTTCTTCATATACAAATAATTCCTCAGAAAACGGTTCATTTTTAAAGCTAGTCATATTGACCATCTTTTATATCAATTTCTCCTACATTTATTTCAAATACATGTGTAACTAAATATCACATACTTGTACCTTTATATCTGAAATGATTTTTAAAATGTAGTTAATTAAAGGAAAAATTGTTTAAATAGATCCTTTAAAAACTGATTTCATGAAATCCAATGTTACCGTTTTTAATTTCAGCATGTAAGTGTCTTGGCTCTTTTCCAAACATGTGGACATTTTAAAATCTCTTTGCTACTGCTATGAACTAAATTGAACTAAAAAACAGACTGAAAATTTATATGTTGAAACCCAAACCCCAAAATGGTGGTATTTGGAGATAGAGCCTCTGGGAAATAATTAGATTTAGATGAGGTCATGTGAGTGGGGCCCTCGTGATCAGATTAGTGTCCTTATAATAAGAGGCGCCAGAAAACTTGAGTACACTGTGTGTGTGTGTGAGATATGAGGACACAGCAAGAAGGTGGCCCTCACCAGAGCCTGACCATGCTGAAACCCAAACTTCAACTTTCATCTTCCAGAACTGTGATGAAATAAATTTCTATTGTTTACGTTACTTTGTCTGTAGTATCTATTATGGCAACCGGAGCAGATTAAGTCAGATTTTAGTGCCAGGAGTGGGGTGCTGGTAGAACAGATATGTAAACATATGAAAGAGGCTTGGGAATTGGGCAACAGGTAGAGTTGGAAGAGTTTTGAGATTTATGTTAAGGGGATTCTGTTGAAGTATCAGAAGAAAATGAACATATCATTGGAAACTGAACATATCATTGGCTGAAATGTGTTCTAGTGTTTTGTGGAAGGTAGAACTTGTGGGTAATGAAATGGGATATTTAGCTGAGGAAATTTCTAACCGAAGTGTTGAAGGAGTGGCTTGGTTCTTCCTTACTGATTATGGTAAAATGTGAAAAGCATGAGGTGAATTGAAGAAAGAATTGTCAAGCAAAAGAAACCACTACTTGAAGATTTTGAAAATTCTTAGCCTATCCATATTGCAAAAAAAGAAAAAAAATGAGAAAGCATATTCTGAGAATATCAAGGGTGTGACTGAGCTATCATGCCATAAAAGTTTATGGAATTATACAAACAAAAATGCTAGTTTGAACTGAAGGGGATGGAGACAGAATGAACTCAAGGAAGCCTATTAGACTTCTTGGAATTGACAGGACAGGATGATAGAGCTATTTGGCTTTGAACCTGTGTTACTGTTTCAAGAAGAAAGAAAAATTATCCTGAAGGTGATTCAGGGATCACCAGGTCCACTGCCTTGGTTTTAATAGGCCAGATGGGCTTTGCCTGGCATCATGGAGCTGGACTGCCCAACAGGACTTCAACCTGGCAGAGCCACAGGGGTGGGACCACTGCCTAGATTTGGGGGGATTATGATGTTTCTCCAACAGGCTGGAAACATAGGACATCAAGCCAAGGAGGATTATCCTTGAGCTTTAAGATCTAAAGGACTTCACCTTGCTGAATTTGAACTTTCACTCATCACTCCTTCCTTCTGATTTCTTCCTCTTAGTATGACTATTTTATGCCTGTCCTACTACTGTATGTTGAAAGCATCTACCTTGCCTGGTTTCACAGTTTCACAGCTGGAAAGGAATTTTGCCTCAGGATGAACTATAACTCAAATCTCACACATATCTTATTTTGATTATATTTAGATGAGAACTTCAACTTTAGAGTCTGGAGTTGATGCTGGAATGATTTAAGACTCTCAGGGCTGTTGGGTTGGAATGAACGGGTTTTGAAGGTGAGAAGGAGGTAGGACATTACTTTTAGAGTCCAGGGTAAAATGCTATGGAATGAATTTTGCCTCTCCAAAATTCATATGTTGAAGGCCTATCTTAGACAACTCAGGTTGCTATAACAAAATACTACAGATTAGGCAACTAGAAACAGTAGGAATTTGTTTATCAAAGTCCTGGAGGCTGTAAAGTATAAGATTAAGGCACCTTCACATTAGATGTCTGGTGAGAGCCTATTTCCTTGTTACTAAATGACCGTCTATTCCCTGTGTCTTCACATGACAGAATAAGTGAGGGACCTTTCTGGAGCTCCATTTATAAGGGCAGTAATCTCATTCATGAATATTCTGCCCTCATGACTTCATTACATCCTAAAGGCCCCACCTCCAAATGCCAACACATTGGAGATTAAGTTTCAACATATGAAATTTGGGAGGATACAAACATTCAGGCTTCAACTAACCCTCATCCTCAAAGACATGACATTTGAAGATGGGGTCTTTGGGAGATAATTAGATTTATATGAGGTCATGGCAGGGGTGGGGGGAATAGTGCCCTTAATCTGTAATGATGGGATTGATGGTCTTATAAAAAGAGGTACCAGAATGTGCTTATGCTCACAAGTTCTCTCTCTCTCTCTCTTTTTTTTCTCTCTCTCCCTCTTGCTCTTTGTCTGCCATGTAAGGACACAGTAAGAGGGTGATTTTGACCAGAACCCAACAGTGTTGGCACCCTGATCTCAGACTTCTAGCCCATCGCCCAGCCTATAGTGTTTTGTTCTGGAGGCCTGAGCAGACTCTGGCAGACACAATCACAGAGAATTACAATTAAAATTAAAATTAAATGATTAGAAGGCCTATATTAAATATTAATACATTTATTTAAATAGTAACATATTTATAGAGTGAAATTATTTATTTAAATATCAAATCTGATTATTGAAGCTACATTTAGTACAAAGATGATGAGCTACTTGTCAGATAACAATACTACATTCAGTGTTACTTCCAGCTGACTGAAGTGTCATATTTTCCCTAGTTTGGTCACTTGGATTTTGTGTATACAGTGTATATGGCACATATAACCAGTGTTTTTTAAAGTGCCCTAATAGGTGTTGGCAGTTGTAAATATCACCATAGATTTCTCATCATTTGATGCATCATCTCATACCTCACTCATAGAGAGTAAATTTAAGATATTTTCAAATTCATTATATCATTAAAATTAAAGAGCATCTATTATAACTTCATGCCTTACACACTTCTAATTGGATTATGAGAATGATTGTCATAACTAAACAATTAGGTTTTAAAAAAAGTAATTCTAGCTGGTCACACATTTGTCCTCCAGATTTAAATTTGCAAGTAAATGCTGGGACCATCATGGTGACTACTGTTCTTCTTAGCCTCTGGGTGTAGCTTCTTAGCCTTTTCATAGCCCACTGTGATTTTGTGTTGCACAGAGGCGATATCGCCTACTCTGAGGCTTCTTCATCTGCAGACTCTTATCCACTTAAATATGGGCATAACACAAATTTAGGAAAAAATGTGCTAAAATGTCCTTAATTGTTCTACTGAATCATGTGAGAAGCAGAGAGATAAGAGATTTCAGATGCCTTTGAAAGATTGTTGATAAACATTTCAAAATGGCCTTAAGGCAGAACTTCAAGCCATAAATAATAGTCTTACCAAGATATCATGCTTCTAAACATTTCAACTATCTGGAGGGAGTATTCCTTTCTCAGAAAAGTACATGAGATGGTATCTCTTTTAAAATAAGCTCTAATGTGTTCATACATTAGCACTAAAACATTGGTATCTGATTTTATACATAATTAGTTTTTTTTTTCCCTGTCATTGGCTATTGGCTAATAAAGCAGAGACATCCATCTTAAAGTGTTCCAAGTAAGGACCCCTCGGAGGTCACCCCTCTAGCCAGTGTTGTGAATACTGCACACGTGTACTCTATACAGATGGTGGAAGTACCTGTGTATATTTTTTCTAGGAAACGATATTGAAGGGAATTATATTTTGCTAGATAAGTGGAAAAATATAAAAATTTATAAGTAGCTGGACAGAGATAGAGATAACTAAGATAGAGGAAGAGATGTTCAGTAAAGGGACTTAGATGAAGAATGAATCTGTGCGCCTGCTCTAACACTCCTAACTGACCTTGAGAACATCACTCACCCTCCATTTTATAAAACAGGACTATAAAACCTATAGGATGATGAATGCCCGAGTAATCTAATATTAGTGACTAAAATGCACATCCTTGTTTAAATAATCCTAATGCAGACGGACACATCCTTTAAACCACATGGGAAAAATAAGATAATGAAACTCCGGGTTGTAGTAATGTGTATGTGTCTATTCATCTAACTGTTCTTTCTTAAGAAAGAACTGTACTTGTTCCAGTGTTTTGAACAGTTCCAACAATATTTGGTCTTGTAATTGAATGAGAACTGGAATTGAAAAAGAAAATCCAGGGTTTGAGTCAACATTTTGCCACTTTTAAGCCAGCTGCCTTTGGACAAGTCTATGATATCCAGTTTCCTCACCTCTCATTTTTGTTGTAAAAACTAAATAAGGTAATATACATGTAACCAATTGTAAAACACTATGGGAGTATGAATTGTTTTCATCATGTCCTTATAGAAGGGAGGAAAAATTTTAATTATGTAATGAGTTTTTAATTAACAAACTGTAAACCCAGTTTACAATTTGTTCTAGCCTTTTGCCAATGCGTTATTTTTCTAATCAACCAGTAACTGTCATGCCAGAGGTCGAAAAAAAGACCTGCATTTTTCACATAGCCCTTGCATTTGTAAAAAGTCATTGTTTTAGGCATAAACTCCTCTGCTTTTCACAATATAATGTGGTTCCATTTGAGCTTGGAGCTGTGGAAGGTGTAATTGGTTTTAATCTATTGCTTTGCTCCTTAAATTAAACTAATCAATGACATAAACATCTGCTTCTGTAGTTAAGACAAACAAAAATTTAAAAAAAAAAGAGAGGGAAGGAAAGAAGGGAGAAATGAAGGAAGGAAACAAATAGGAAGAGGAAAAAGGTATAAAAAATTAAATCTTGACATTGGTACTAATATTGAGAAAATTATCTCTTGAAATAGGAGCTAAACTATATCGCATTTCACTGTGTTTGAACACTGTTTTAATGTCCAACAAATGTAGGTACAGAAACAAAATTTAAATAGCAACATATACCCAGACGCATGCTTTATAGACTTTGACTAATGGGAAAATAACTCTAAAACATGTTTCTTTTTCCCCTTTTGAACGAACATTTTATTGAAACTCTTCACATCAGATTCTACTAATTAATCTGAAAAAGGGAGTGACAGGTGCTGCAGATGCTAATCACGGGAAATAGATACCAAACTACGGTCCACTTTTCCCGTCTCTGATAGCAGCATCTGGCTCCTTGGCAGGCTCTGTCAACCTTTACGTTGACGTCCTAGGAGCTGCCTCAGGTCTGTCAATTTCCTGGGATGTCGCTATTGGGCTAAGGCTCACCACGGTCATTTTATTTTGCTGTTGCTTGCACTGGGTCTTGAAGAAATCCCTCCTTCTGTTTCTGTAATCATAGAAATATTATATGCAAAGTCAACTCAATGATATTTTGCTTTACTCTTGAGATGTCCTTGTAAGGGCTTTGTTTTTTAAGGTTGAATTTTATCTTAGATATACTTTAAATTGTAGCCTAGAAGGAATGGCCAAATAGAGGAGAGTTGAATACTTCTAAAACAAAGCAGGAAATTATTTAGAGGGCCCTAGAAGTATATAATGTTCCCACTGATGTAAAATCAAGCCAAGGAAAGCTAGAATGAAAGGGAGGAAGTACTCCTAAATTTAATCTTATTGTTGGATTGCCTTGCTGAGGAAAGGGAGGACCAACCCCAAGGTGGAGTCAGACACAAGAATTTAAAATCTAGTACAGTGGAGAAATAGGAACAAAGAAGGGATTTCTCTTCTCACTTTCAAGAATCTTAAATTGTAATTAAATTGAATATAATCATGGAATCTTAGAACGGTTTCAAGTGGAAAGCTACATGTTGCAAATTAGACTATGTTAGTAGCAATCATCTTGAGAATGTTACCTTTATTATGTACTGTATGTCATATATTTAATTTACATAATTTATTTGATGATCAGAGCCCTGCTGCTGTTTTCTGGCAAGAAAAAAATGGCATGAATCAAAGGCTAATTAGTTATTAAAAATTTGAATATTTTCACTTCAAAGCAGATTTTTGGTCCTAACTTCAAAATGTGGAAATGCTTTTTAAAAGAGATTATTTGATTTTTTAATAGTAAAATACATATATTTCACATTATAAAACATTCAAACTGTGATGAAAGGCATAATTACGGAATACTATCCACTTTCTTTTCCTCATGCGATCCTCTCCCAAGAGATATCCACTGGTCAACATTCTTTCTATGCATTTACTTGTGTGCATTTACACAAATAACATTTTTTAGACACAAATAGGATCATTATATATGTGTTGTGAGACTTGATTTCATATTTAACAACATGTTCCGGAGACTTTTTGACGTCAACTCATAAAGACTTGATAATTTTTAATTGCTGCAGCATATTCCATTTCATGAATATTTTACAATGAAATGAATGAATGAAACATGCAATTCCCCTTTTGATGGGCACTTAAGTAATTTCCAATATTTCCATTATTCCAAGAATTATGGGATAATATCACAATAAAAATCTTCAAAATTATTATTATGCACATGTGAAAATACTTATCAAGAATAGAATTGTAGGGATGGAGCTTAAGAATTTAAAGATAGAATCATTTAAATTTTTGGTATGTATTACCAAACAGGCTCAATGACACCTTTACCATCAACAGTAGAGGAGAGTGTCTATTTCTTCACATCATTTTCCAACTCTTTCAAATTATTGTCTCTCTAATGAGGTCTTAATTTTAATATATATTTCCCTGATTATGAATAAGAGTGACCTATTTTTCTTGTTTTGTCACTTGTATTTGTTCTACTGTGAACTGACTGGTTAAATCTTACACTAGTTTTCTACTGCAGTCCATTTTATTTTCTAAGTTATTTATGAGAGTCCTGTGTATTTTGGATAATAAATTTTTGTTCACTAAATACGATACAAATTCTTTTTTCAAACTGTAATTTATATTTTAATTTTTAAATAGTTGACTTTATCATAATGAAATTTTAAATTTTGATATAGTCAAATCTGTTGATTTATTCCTTTATGGATTTTGGTTTGGGATCTTTTTAGGAAGAATTTCTATAACTCCAAGTTATTTAAAATTTTATTTGACATTTTCCTTTAATGGTAGTCTGTTTGGGTTTTGGTTCTCTAAACCATTAAGTGTTTATTGCTGTATGACATAGGGTAGGGTTCTAACTCAATTGTTCCCTGACCTTATAACCAAATTGTTGACTAAGCAATGATTATTAGAAACGCTCCCTTTATTTTACTTTAAACTCTTTAAACAAGTTGATCATTTTACTTCATTCCGTTTCTCTTGTGGATTTTGCTATTATTGCAACCCAAGATAAATACTATAGTTTTGTAAAGACACACTGGTTTATAAATAATTTAAATGAACTAGTGTTTTTCTCATTATAATGATAAACAATGATCTTTATTTTTCATTAAATTAAAATAAGAAGAAAGCTGTTAGCTTTTTTCTTTTTTTTTTTTTTTGAGACAGAGTCTCACTCCATTGCCCAGGCTAGAATACCGTGGTGTCAGCCTAGCTCACCAAACTTCTGGGCTCAAGCGATCCTTCTGCCTCAGCCTCCTGAGTAGCTGGGACTACAGGCATGTGCCACCATGCCCGGCCTATTTTTCTCTATATATTTTCAATTGGCCAACTAATTTCTTTCTATTTTTGGTAGAGATGGGGTCTCACTCTTGCTCAGGCTGGTCTCAAACTCTTGAGCTCAAATGATCCGCCCACCTCGGCTTCCCAGAGTGCTGGATTACAGGCGTGAGCCACAGTGCCCAGCCTGTTAGTTTTCTATATATCTTCAAGTCGTTTTGAGAGAAGTACAAAATAATGACATTAGGGATGGTGTGGTAAACATGGGTAAATTAAAAATCAGCCTAGCTTTCTTTTGTCATTAAGCTGAATCCTTTCTAGTAAGCCAAGGAAAGCATGGTCATATTCTGAGTTGGCTTGAGTAATTTGGATGTCAGTCTGTTAGCTTTCTGTCATTTTGTTTTCAAGTGGACATGATTTCCTCAATTGCAGTATTTAAAGCTAAGTATACTGAACAGTTTATGGGTCTTTTGTGAATGATTTACAAATTAACTGTGGAGCCAGACAACTATTGTCATTTCATCAGTGATGAAATTTCTCTCAGGGCAACTTTTGGCTGGGAACAAACTTCAGCGGGTGTTACTCATGTGTGTAAGTGTGCCAGAGAGAGATCCAAAGCACATTCTCACTCATCACACCCCATTAATAGTAAAAGGAAAACACAAACCATTGAGATAAATTGTCTTATTTTTCTTAGAGTACACTGTTTGCAATAATATTCATTTACTGGGATGATTTTTCATCAGCCAAAACTAAATAGGACTAGTCATGCAAGCGGTAGTCCCATTCATTTCTTCATTCGTCCATGCATTTCTTTGAAATACATTAACTGAACATCTGACATGAGTGATATCATGCAATCAGGTGCTTATCAGGCCTAATGGAGAACTAAGTAAATTTGCATGGAGAAAAGAAAGCTCATAAGGAGGTCACTACTGAATGCGATAGTAAGCCTCTTGGGATTTAGGAGGGGTTTAGGGCACTTAAATTCTCCAGGAGCCCAAGGACAGTCCTCTGATAAAGTTCCCAGGTACTGAAGTCCCTGGAAGGAAGCACAGGCTGGGGGATGAGTGCACTGAACTGGCAAAGAAACATGAAGAGGTCTGCACCCATCCCTCAGAGGATAGATACTACATCCAGAAGCATAACTATGCATTTTAGAAGTAACAGATAAATATAAGGACCTCAAGTCTCTTCCATATGAGTTTTCTGTTGCTGCTGTAACAAATTACCCCAAACCTAGTGGTTTAAGAAACACAAATTTATCATCTTACAATTCTGTAGGCCAGAAGTCCCCAATGGGTCTCACTAGGCTAAAACCAACGTGTCGGTGGGGCTGCCTTCTATCTAAAGGTCCTGGGGAGAATCTGTTTGCTTTCCTTTTCTAGCTTCTAAAGGTTACCTGCATTCCTTGACATATGTTCTCTTCCTCCATCATTAAAGTCCACAATCATAGCACTCTGATGTGTACTTCCATCCTCATGCCCTCTCCCTCCTCCTTCCTTATCTCATCTCCTTCTCTGAGTCATCCTCCTCTGCCTTCTTTCACTTACAAAGCCCTGGTGATTACCCTGAATTTCCCTGGAAAATTTAGAAAAGTCTCCCCATCTCAAGATCCTTAACTTAATCACATCTGCAAAGTTCCCTTATCTTAATAGGGTAACACATACCTACCTTCCAGAGATTAAGATTTGGACACCTCTGGGAGTCCATTATTCTGTTTACCATACTTTCCAACAAGTTTACTTTTTGATTATATGAGCCAAAGTCAGTTCCACTTGTTTATAACCAAGAACAATGTTAGAAACACCAGAGTTTTAAAAGTGTGCTTAATGTAACCAAAGACCACTGCAGACCTACTAAGCAGGATTGTCTGAAAGAGTACCAGGTTTGGTGGAGCGTAAACAGGTGGCAAGGAGGTAGCCAGGGGCAGAGAGAAGAGTGGAAACCAAATTGCAGCTAGGAACTGTTCCCTAGTGGGAACATACATGATAAAATTTCCTAGTAACTTAGAACTCATTACCATCTAATTAGCATAACATAAGTGGAGCTTCATGGAGAATTCTAGAAAAGACACATGAGCAGAAAGGGAAAGTGTTATATAACCTACACGCTTATATAACCTGTCATGTGATCTGTTATATAACACTAACTTGTCAATCACCCCTAAAAGCGGGAAACAACAACCAATCCTGCCAGGGGAAAGGCGGGACAAACTAGTGAGCTTATAAAAGGCAACATGTGCTCAGACTCCAGTGTCTTTCTCCACTCCTGGAGACTGAGGCATTCTTGCCTCTCTGGAACATATTTTCCCTTTGCATAGCTTCTTTCACTTTCATTCTTTCTTTCATGTGATAAACTGTTTGTATAAAATTGTTCTGTATTTGTGATCACTCTGTCATCAGCTAGACTCAGTACCAGTCCTCCTTCTTGACACTGGGAACTGGGGACATCCACACAGACAAACCTAACAAGAAAATCAGTAAATCTGCATTTTTTTTTTTTTTGCAGGTGGTTCTGATACACAATGAATATCTAGGTCTGTGATTTAAATGTCATTTTTACATAAAAATAGTTTTTAGGCCTCTTCTCTTTTGTGAATGTGCCTATAATTTATATTGTCAGCTTAAAGTAGAAAAGTTTAGAAGGTAGTGTGGTTTAGTTCAAAAAGCCTGAGCTTTGGAACCAGACTTCAGTTTGAATTTTTGCTCTCATCCTTTTCAGCTATAATCCTTCCCAAGTCTGTCCATTCACACTTAAGATTGATCAAATCCATTTCCCTCTAGTAGTATGTGTTCTCATGCATTAAATGGGGCAAAATAACCTACCTCAGTATACTAACATAAAGGTTCAGTAAGATATTTATGCAACAAATAATAGTGCCTAGAACATCATATATGTACAAAAAATAGTTCCTTACCAAACTACTGCACAATATGTATATCCATAAAAGTAATTCTCCCATTAAACTAATATATTCTACTTAATATTTTTCTTACGCTTCTTAGACTTTTGAATTGTTTAACTCTCCTTTAGTCAGAATAGAGCTCTAGAAAGTATTTCAACCCCTCCTTCCTGTCCAGATGTCTTCTCCCTCCACATTCTCACTTCCACAGCTTCCGCGTGCAGGCTGTGTTGCCTGTTGATTTTTGCCCAGGGTCTTTGATGAAGAGGTTGTGGCGTGTTAATCTCTGTAATGCATTTCTCTGCGGACTTTTTCAGTCAGCCCCTCTTTCATCTGGACTTCCTTTTGCCTTCAAAGGCACCATTCGGGGCCAAACCTAAGGTAGGCTTAAGGCCTGGAGTAAATCACATTGGGGGGCCCCTTCCCTTCTGGTTAAAAGAAGAAAAGGGGAGGTGATAAGACTTAAAGAGAAAGGGCCCCTAAGCTTAAGAAGCATGAAGGCAAAAGCGTCAATATTCCAGGTGTTCAGATTCTGTGGTCTCTAAAAGCTGGGAGATGGCTGTGCAAATTTGCTGTTGCATTCCCTGAGATTCAGAACTATGTAACTGTGAAATATTTTAATGAGTAATGAATTAGTATCGTAGACTTTCTAATGGTATTACTAGAAAACTATCAGTAATTTTTATATTTTTCCTCCAAAAGTTATTTCATAGCAAATCGTAAATTATTATCATTACCAAAAAGCTGACACACAAATTTGTAGTTAGCATCAAATTAACTTATTTTTATAAAGAGTAACTGAACTATATTAGCACTGGAGAAAAAAATGTAACTACATTGCAATAATACACTCAACAAAATAAGTAAAACATCTGGTCAGCCAGCTGTATTTTGATGTACATAAATCATGAAATTGAACTTGCTAATTTTTATGAATGATTTTCTCTCTCTGCTTAAAAATATTGATTATGACTCCATTTGCTTTGGAAAAATAAATTTTTCATTTTCTTTGGAATATTTATGTATGTAGATCTCAGTGTCTGTGTCCAAACTAAGGGATAGGTATAAAGACATCCTAGCAGGTAGGTCACTACGGTAGTAGTGACAGATACCAAAGATACTAGATAACAAAATATCCTATATACTACAAACATTTCACTCACCTACACTTCAGAAAATGTCTAACAATTCATTTGAGCAATATATAACCAAAGTTAATCTCTTTGTTCCTCTGAAAACAAATGTTCTAAACAAACATCTAACAAACCTGCCCCCACCTCCCTTACCTGTCGCCCAGTTAGAATGAACAGATGCTATTCTTTGTCAACATCTATAGAACTATCCATTTTACCTCCCCTGATTAACATACTGCAGCCTTACTATGTGGATGAACTCCCCATAAAGTAGTTTCTGCGATTTTAAACTTGGTTCTGAGTGTCTTGCCAGGCCTGAGGGAAAATGGCAAATTATCAATTGCTACTTCTTAAAAGGACAAGAATAACTCCTTTTTCTTTTCCTTCCTAAAACTTTTTCAAAAATTAAAAATAGACTATTAAACTAGTATATGCATATATTATGGACATAAAGACTCTTTACAGATAAATATAAACTTGGTAGTATTTCATGCTTTGAGTATTCTCTATTTGCAAGCTACTTGGGTTGTCTCTTTTCATTTTCCAGGGATATAATGGAATCAAGATATTGTTTAAAAACCTCATTTTGATCCTCCACCTGATGTTGTTTTGCCTCCTTTTTACAGTGTTAAATATTAAGCACCTTCCATATGCTCAATATAATATTATATACTATGAAAGACACAGGAATGTGTCAAACAAGTTTCTTGCTTTGGGAAAAAAGTAAAACAAAACATAATTTTCTTCTCCTTTTTTGTCACAGACTCCTCTAGAAGTTATTCAAGTATTGATCTGTACCTTAAGATAGGGAAGAACTTGCTCTAGACAAGATAGAGCAGAATCACTATTAAAGAATTCCTCTTTTCTTTAATGTTACACTCCCAGGGCAAGTAACAACCTGCAATTTGTCATGTACCTGAAACATGAAGGTACTGAAGTCCTTGAATCTGGAGTTGTCAGGCCCGAGTGAGAAGGATTCACTTTCCCAGTGAGTATGAGCAGAGGGTATGATGTGAATGATATCTGTTGGCAAGAGGAGAAGAAGAGCAGGGCCTGAGGATAATACGCCTTCCACTTTGCATCTGACTGTGTTGAAAGAGACAGAGACAAGGTGGGGGAGATATATTGCATACCCTTTTTCAATGAAACTGGAAGAAAGGCATTATGTTTACTGCCACCTTCATGTCGGAGGGAGGGAGTTGAGACCCTGGCCCAAAATGTAGCTGTTCTGGGGCTAATGCAGTAGCAGATGTGGGTCGCTATAGTGGACTGGCAAGGGAGGGATGGAAGAGCAACCCCCAGGGTACCAGTCCTCAGGGGCAAGGGTCCAGCAAGAGGAGGATCTGATGAGGCTGTCAGGGAGGAGGAGACATCTGCATCGCATATGTTTCTGCTTCCTCAGTACTACCCTTGGAGGGAAACGAGTGTGTTTAAAGTTATGTTTTAGCATATAATTACATCTAAAGATGAAGTACGGCATTGGCATCCATGGATTTAAGAGTTTACATAGATGTCAGGGATTTCTTCTGCTATATTCTATGCCTATCTTTCAAAAAATCTTTGACAGGTACACTCACCCCTCAAATGAGTTTCTCAATTTTATTAAAAAACAATCTATAATTCTGATTACTTTATAAAATTTACACGGACATATATACATTTACATTTTTTTTTCTGTCACAAGTTCAATTTTAGGAGACAGAAATGAATTTGTTAATACTTTGTGAATGAAATAATAAATACAAAATGCATTGCTCTTAACAAAATGATGAAAAGAAATTGTGGAGGAAAAGGTGAAATATGAAAATATACTGTGACTGTAGTGGCAAAAATGTTGAAAAATACAGTAGTATATTTACGATTTGAGATCTACGTGATGAATCCTGTATTTCTAAGTCATGGAAACTGCCTTCATGCTAGCAGCAAATAACTGGGTTTTCTGTTATTTGTTGAGCAAATTACGAGGAGCTGAAAATAAGAGGCATGCAAAATCTCCTTACATCTGACTTGTTCTCAAAGGTCAGCGACGTCAGGGGTGAAAGCTGTGTCTGGCAAGGAATAAGAGAGATTTGGGAGGTTAAAGAAAAAAAAGCTGCCACCCACTGCTGCCTATTAAATAAGTATTACAATATTGGCAGCAGCACCTGGATTTTGCTCAAAGTGGGGGAGAGAAAAATGAATTCTGGCATATTAAAGCAACAGTCATGCTGAAAATGTGAACACGCATATAAATAACACACACACAGAGTGTATAATTTTTTTCATTTGTTTCTCTTCCGGCAAATTAGAGTGTGGACTTCCCAGCTAATTACTCTCATCCTGAGTCCCAGAGAGTCAACCACCTTCACAATAACTTACAGGTGACATATTTCCCCCCCTGCCTGTTCTGTTATGTGTTTAAACCGAAGAGGCAGATAACCCATTTGTATCAAATTATGCATGACAGTTTGGGGAGTGGGTTGTATGCTTCTGTGAAAGTCACAAAAACACCAAGCTATTGTGTTCCGTTACCAACACCACTTTCAGTTTTGGAGGCAAGGGCTTTCGTCGTTTTCCCAAGAGACTTCCTCTCAATTCCATTTGCCTTGTTGTGGAGAATTCAGAGAACTTTACCTCAGAAAGATGTGGAGCATTTGTAAAACGTGCACAAGACAGACATGGTATTTGTTCCTTGAGTTTAGAGTAACAGAGAAAAGCAAAAAAACAAAGCCAAACAGTGAAAAAATAAAAAGAAAAAAGAAAAAAAAAGGCCAATGACAAAGATTATAGTATGTGAAACCAATTTTAGTTATCTGCAAATGATGAGGTTTTTTTCACTCTTCAGTTAGAAGTTCATTTTGGATGCAATTAACTTGTGTTGTTGGGATCATCTCCTTTGGGAGTTGTATATATCGCTCTCATTTGTTTCTGGGCAAAGAAAAGCGGCAACACCACCTACCTCAGCAGGTGAATTAAAATATTTAAACAACTTAGTGACAACGTAAATATGGTGTTTATGCTGGTTTGTGTTGGTGGGAGGGCATTGGGTTCAGGGCAGACAGCTCAGGCTATGTGGTCATATGTGCAGTCTACACCAGGGCCGGCACTTTGTCTCCAAAAGAAAGTAAGTTCATGCCCAAGAAAGCACAGCTTTGGCCCGTAATCTTATAAACTTCACACGGCCTTTTTCTCAGCGTTTTGATCTATCATAAAATCAGCCGGGTCATAAGGATCAAAAAGAAGGGCAGCTTGCGCTTTAATCAAAACCAGCTGAAGACACGTTTTGTTTCTGGCCCCACGTCACACCCACAGTTGACAGCCTTGTTGGTCACCTGGTGAATGTAACAGAATTTCACATCCAAATGTGGTACTCGCTGACTCCAAAATCAAAAGACTATGACATAACAATAAGCGGCACCAAAGGCAGCAATGACTCCTCTACCTAGGAGGTGCTATCCTGACATAACCCAGGTCACCTGATCCCCAGAAACTTCAGAGATAGCAAGTGCCTCGCTTTTTCATGGATTTGATCTCCCAGCTTCTTGAATGCATCTAAGACAGTTACTTTTTCATGATCTTCAAATACAATTAAGATGATGTAGACTTGTAGGGAGTTCTATGGATTGTGAAATAGTCAGGTTCCCTAGTCACTAAATGGTGCCTCAAAGTAAGAGAGCTGAGATAATCGTGAGGCATAATAATGAAAGTATATGTTCCTTCAAAATGACAGCAAAATAGTTATGGAAAAAGGAAAAGGGCATACTTCAGATCAATAGGTGCATGCCAGGTATTTTACTCATTTGCAGCATCAGTTGCCATTGAAGCCTTTATCTGATTATGTTCATCAACAGTCCTCTGCTAGTCTCCCAAACCTACCTACTTCTGTACCAGCTGAGCTGGAGAGCTAGAAGGGATGCCATTTGAATTGTGTCTTGGAAATTTTACATCTTTCATAGCGGTGGTAACATCTGTGATTCCACTAGGAATGCAATTACGGTTAACCCTTGAACATCGTGTGAGTTAGGGGCACTGACCTTCCACACAGTAAACAATCTGTGTATAAATATTGACTCTCCAAAAATTAACTACTACTAGTCTACTGTTGTCTGAAAGCCTTACCAATAACATAAACACTTGCTTAATATACATTTTGTATGCTATATATTTATATTATATGCTGTATTCTTACAATAAAGCTAGAGAAAAGAAAATGTTATTAAGAAAATCATAAGAAGAGAGAATATATTTTAGTATTCATTAAGTGGAAGTGGATCATCATAAACATTTTCATCTTTGTTGTCTTCATGTTGAGTAGCCTGAAGGGAGGAGGGGTTGGTCCTACTATCTCCGGGGTGGCAAAGGTGGAAGAAAATCAATGTATAAGTGGGCTTGCACATTTCAAATCCATGTTGTTCAAGGGTCAACCACCTTCTTATTTATTTTGACATGTAAAGAAGGTGCCAGAGACTTCTATATGACCTTTCCTATCAAAACAACCTGTTTTGTGGGAGCCTGTTAGTTGCTAGTGACATTCTTCAACCATGCATTCAAGGACTGAGAAAGTATGCATACGATATTTTTTTGAGTCCTACTGGGCCTATTATGATATACGCAAATATTATAATGCCATTTATTCCTACCCTTTATAAGTTGCATCTCTGGATCACATTAGCTTTCTATAATCACAGGAGTTAAAAGAAGCTAGAAGACTAAGGCAAAAAAAAAAAAATCATACTCCCCGAGTATTACTCTGTCTCCTTCTTTAAGGAAGAGATTTACAGACTAGCACTATTTGTAATTACAACAGTTACCTCCTCAAGGTTAACAGGCATTTTCCCTATTTATGAGTCTGTAGGTCCATGAAATAATTTAAAATAGAAATTGTGGCCAGTAGTGGTAACTTGTGCCTGTAATCCTAGCACTCTGGGAGGCCAAGGTGGGATGATTGCTTGAGGTCAGGAGTTCAAGACCAGCCTGAGCAATGAAAAATTTCTCTACTAAAAATAGAAAAAAATTAGCTGGACTTCCTGGTGAGCCTATAGTCCCAGTTACTTAGGAGGCTGAGGCAGGAGGACTGCTTGAGTCCAGGACTTTGAGGTTGCTGTGAGCTATGATGATGCCACTGCACTCTAGCTGGGCAACACAGCAAGACTCTGTCTCAAACAATAACAACAACAATAGAAACAAACAAACAAAGTAGAAATTGGGTGAGAAGTCACAACCTCCTATCATGGTTGGTTATAAAAATCAAATAGGGCCTCAGTGGGATGCCTATCTAGATGATACTTGCTCTATGGCTCCTATGATAGGTTAAACACTGTCTGATACCTCTGTGGGTCTCACCCTGTAGGTTACCATGGGGATCTGCTGCCTCTCACGGCCCCACACTCAACCTACCTCTGAGAGTTGTGCTGCCCTGTGGCCACTACAACTCTGATACCCTCTCATTCACGTTCTATCAGGGAGACCATTTCAACTGTGCTGTCTCCTACCATATAATAAAACAATTTTTAGAGACATTTGTACTCTCAAGCTTCAAAAGGCTTTGGTGTAGAAGCTACCTTCTGGGTACTTGTGGGGACCAGAGTTAATGGTAGAGTGAATGAGCAAGGAAATTTTACTCAATTTTTCTAGTCTCCCATAGTTTCTTGATTTATTCCTTTATATTCTACCAAATGGTATTTGTCATCCAGTGATATCATGGGCCACTATGGAATCCAGACTGTAACTCTGAAAATTAACACACGGAATCCTGGATCTTTGGTTAGTGCACCCACATTGATAAAAGTCCACTCTATCTAAAAATGACGTTCTTCTCTCCTTTACAAAATACTCTCAGGATCTATTTTGATATGTTCATCAGAATTTTGCAAATTAAATGAATGAACTCCTCTAACTTTTTTTAAATGTAAACCTTTGTTTCCAGGATAAGCTGGGAGCTTATTCTAGCTATAGAAATGGAGACAAAAGAGGTGGGAGAAGGGTGGGGAACTCATGAGGAACATTGTTTCTGTTGTAGGGTAACTCCATCAAGTGAGGAAATCATAAACCTCTTCAACGAAGGCAGAAGTTGTTTGGGTGGCAAAGGCATTTTGGCGGTGATCGGGCATTCGGCCCTGGAATTTTGTTTCAGGGTCCCTTCTCTTATCAATGTCTGAACTTTTGTAGAATATATCAGGAGATACTATAAAGTTGGCTCATTTTATAATTCACCAACATAAAGACTTGAACATTGTATTTAGGTTTTTATTATTTTCATTTTGTAGCTGCTGAAAATTAGACATTCTTCATCATAGCCCTGGAAGATTTCTAAGTTACTTTACCAGGTATTTAGGGATTGTAGCATGGTGTTCATTTTTGTTTGTTTGTCTTTATTTTTTTAAACTGTGCAGAGCTCTTCATAGCAGCATTCCACAATCAGAGTCCCCAAAATTTCATGTTCTTCCTACTTTTCCATAGCAGCAGTCACTCAGTTTCAAGACCAACCTTCAGTGAGCACTTAATTTCAGGCCATCACTAGTGAGAATTGAGCTTTCTGTTCTAATATCCTTTCCCTGAATATTACATAAAATTTTCACTTAGCCAGATAACAAATACCAGATTACCTAACTTCTCTGAAGGTTTCTTGCCTGCAATCACTTCCTGTGTCCAATTTCTACACTAGTCAGAGTTCTGTAATGCAGAAATCAAAAACAGACCCCTGCTACTTTTAACAAGAAAGGAGTTTTTAGAAAATATCAGAAAGATGACAGAATCCATTGGAAGGCTGAAGATTCAAAGTGAAGCAATAACAAAGAATTTAGAGAAGGTGGATGTGGGGTAACTGACTCATCCTGGTTTGCCTGGGACTGTCCCTGTTTCAGCACTAAAGTTGACGTCCTGAGAAACTCTTCAGTCCTGGGCAACCTGGAACCATTGGTCACCCTCATTGGATAGTTGCAATAAAAGCTAAAGCCACACCAAAGGAACAGCCTGGCTGTGTTGCCACTGTCACTACCACTGATCTCAGAAGCTGCCTCTGATTCCACTGTGAGCACTGATTCTGGGAATTGTGCACCATTATGTCACTTCCAGAATTCTAAGTAGGGCCACAGAGTTTAATTTAGCCACTGGCTGCTGATTCAACCATTCATTCAAATCATTCATTTTGATCTTTTATCTGCTCCTACTAAATGCCAACGTCAATTTTTTTGGCTTTTTCATCTTCTCTTGTCAGAGGCTCAGCTCTTGGCTTTTGTTAGGACTCTCCTCAGGCTAGGAGGACAAATAAAAGAAAAGACAAATTTCGCATTATAAGGGAAAGTAAAGAGCAAGATGAGTGAAGGAGGGGAAACCAAAAGGATACTGGAGTTATAAAAAAAATCATGTAAGATCACGGTACATAAAAAAGCATCAGGATCTGAGGAAGCTTACATCGCAGCTTAGTATACAGCTGTAGGAGTAGACAAGGTACTTATATTATATCTGATTAGTGAGCATAAGGATACAATTACAATGATTCAACATTGTAAATTCTCCAAAGGATCAAGTTTGAGCTGCTCAACCCAGATCATTGATATCTTGGGTCCACTTAATTTGGTAGTATTTGGTAATGCTATTTTCAATGGATATTCTTTAAATTTTTAAAGGAAAACTGAATGCAAAATTAAAATCAAGTTGAAAATAAGGTATCCCCTGTAATTTTTCTGAAACATTGAATCTTAATTTCTGATTAGTGTTAGAATAATAACATAAAACTGATGATTGGCTTGACAACATTCCATTCTCAGTACCGTAGAGATAAGTCTGCACCAACTAATTCATGCAAATTTTCTATTCCTTGACATTCAGTTGTCATATTGTAGTAGAAGGATGGAAATTTTTTTAAAAAGCTATTGAAAGACTTTCTATTCTTTCTTAACTTTTAATTAGCTTTTGTGGAGTTGTTAAATTACTGGTCAGGCTGGATAAATTGTGGGTTCTAAGAAATAACCTCCCTAAATGGCTTAGCTTTTTACCTGATAAATTGAAATATAATAATGAATTTGACATAAATAGCATCTTGAAAAACTCAGGCAATACCATTTATGCTTCATCTCCATATATTCCATTTTGAAGATCTTTTCTATTCTGTCAACTTCAAGAAAAAAATAGTATACATATAAGTTAGCAAATAAGTGCCATACATAGTTGCAATGTAAAACCACATGTATGTGTGAGTCTTTAGAATACAAAATTGAGCAGTCTTCAATAATTGCATTAAGATACAACATAATATTTATTCAATTAAAAAATAAGCTTCAATCATAAAATCATAAGCAATATTAATGGAACAAAGATGACCTAATGACTCTTAATCTTAGCTTTTCTATTTGGTGAGTTTTGTAACAAGAGACTGATAACCCCAGCTTAACATTTTCAACCATAGAGTCCAGCTGAGAAAAGGATAGCCTTGTAATCTTTTCAGACATGCACATAGGTGTTTAATAGATCTTTTAGTTGTCACGGCCACTGTGTTCTCTGTTGCTGACCTCCAGCTTACATTTGAGAGATGTAGATGAAATTTCGCTATAAACTAGCTCCAACCTTTGCCTGGGAGGAACAAAGGTGTTTATAAATAGCTGTTCTTTTGGTGCCTACTGCACTGAGCTCCAGAAGGATGTGCATTTATTATCACACTCATTTTGTGCATTATTAAATGAAATAGTGGAGAGAAGTATAAGACATCAAGTATATAGCAGAGCCATTAATAGGCTGACAGCGGAGGCCACATTTTCTTTTCATCAAATTCTGACAGCTTTAGTGTCTATAATATCACAGTCTATTTTGGAAGAGTTGCACCTATTCAGGCTGAATTAAAAGTTACAAATATCAAAGTGTAACCCATCAACTGGTAAATATCCTCCATCAATTAATATGTTGTACCTATGTGGACACATCAGCCCTCATTTGAGTGGTTTTTTGTCTGTTTGTTTGTTTGTTTGTTTTAATTCAACACAGCTCCTTGATGTGATTAAAACAAAAAACTAATGAATAAGGCAAGAGAATGATATGTTAAATTTTTCTCTATTAATCCTAGGAGCAGTTATAAAATTAATTTTAAAACATCCAATGTGAGAATGATTGAATGTTTGCCAGACTTGATCTTTTAGGTTAATCTTGCTGGCCAACCTTGTGTGCTGGAAAAATGCAGATCAATTTTATTTTATATAAAAGTGAAAACTGGGTTTCAGAATAATTATGTGAGCAATATTGTACCAAAAATGCCAAATATAAGCATGAAAAGTAATCTTTGGGGTTTATTTTATTATTGTAGGCTTAGCATAAGAATAAATTAAAGCACATAGAAGGTAAGACTTTGCTCATGGGGAGAATTCGTTTTTTAAAATTGGAGTAAAATATATAGATGTATTTCTTCTCCATGAATTTATATTTTGATACCTTACTTTCAATGACATTTACTTATTGGGACATCTTGGAGACACTCTTACCAATGATTACTCTTCCTCAAGTTTTGAGAATTTTATCAATATTCTTATTTTACATAAAGAATCCAAAAAATGTGTTTTTTCTAAATACTAATGTAATATTTCGTTACTTATTTTACAACGTTTTGCTGTATTCTAGTCTCTGCTATATACACTTTGTGTATATGGATAGGGATGCAGACACACTCTGGGAGCTAGAGAATGGTTCAGGATTAAGAGTCAGCAAGAAAGGGAAACCTTAGACTGAAAACCACAGGTGCTGAATTCTGCCAGCACTACTGAGATTAGAGGGGGCCCATGAACCACAGAGGACATTGCAGTCATGGCCAATGTTCCAATTTAAACCTGATGAGACTCTGAGGAGAGGGCCCAGTTAACTAGCATCTAGACTTCTGACCCACACAGAAAGTGTGAGATAATAAATTTGTGTTGTTTTGTAATGCTAAATTTATGGTAATTTGTTATGCTGTCATAGCTAATACAAAATATGAAATCCTTCATATATCATGTAAGCATTTTATAACATCATAACACCTATCCTCTAACACCAAGACAAATGCAATAATAATTAGTATTGCTGATGTTTGACTGATTTTGTCACATAAGTACCATAGCTATGCATATATTTGCTATTATGTCATTACGAATGTATGGTAAAAATATATTTTGTTTAACAGCTTCTTACTTTGGCTTATAAGTTTTAAATATTTTGATATATGGTATATAGGTCTCCATTTGTACTCTAGCTCTGGGTCTAGCAAATGTTAGTGATAGACATGTTCAACATGTGGTTCTAATACTTAAAGTATCCCCACTGTTTCTAGGGTAGAGTTGGTATAGCTGTGTTCTCTGTGCTTCTTTCCAACACTATCTCAACAACTTGGCATCATATAAATTGTGTTGTATTATAATTCATCTATTAGTGGGTCTCTTGTTTTCCTACCAGACCATGAACTCTTTAACAACAGTGAGCTCATTTCATTATCTTTGGTCAATAGTAACAAACACAGTGCTTGACATCTAGCATTTGCTCCATAGATGCACATTTACATAACTGGATAATCAGGCCGAGCGCAGTGGCTCACGCCTGTAATCCTAGCACTCTGGGAGGTTGAGGCTGGTGTATCGCTCAAGGTCAGGAGTTCGAAACCAACCTGAGCAAGAGCAAGACCCCATCTCTACTAAAAATTGAAAGAAATTAATTGGCCAACTAAAAATATATAGAAAAAATTAGCCAGGCATGGTGGTGCATGCCTATAGTCCCAGCTACTCGGGAGGCTGAGGCAGAAGGATTGCTTGGGCCCAGGAGTTTGAGGTTGCTGTGAGCTAGGCTGACACCACAGCACTCTAACCCGGACAACAGAGTGAGACTCTGTCTCAAAAAAATAAAAAATAAAAAAAAATAAAACTAAAATTGAGGCACCATAGTCCTAAGTAATATAGATATAGGGTCAACCTTTAAAAAGCAGAAAGCAATAAATACCACTTGGATTAGTAATGGAAAGGATTTTTCTCTTTTTGTCTCAGAGAAATTTGTACGTGACATTTTCACATGTAAAGAATCTCTGAACTTGACAAATGTCTTAATATTGCTTAGTGTACACATAAATCCTTGCAGTAATCATTTGTTTTGGGTTAAAAATTATTCTTAACTATATTTCCACATTTTATTCTGGTTAAAAATAATAGCCATTTATTATAGTAAATGTTGACATTAAGATCAACAGCATACTGATAAAAATAAAGATCATTCATGTGAAACAGGGCTTCTTGATTACTATGAACAAGGAAGGGTACGAGAGTTTTTCTGCTGGCATCTATCACTGTGACCTCAAACACGTGATTTAAACTCCCTCTGCCATTGTTTCT
>CAUYRT010102788.1:0-34804 GCA_963574885.1 Lepilemur ruficaudatus | reverse complement strand
CCTAGCTCACAGCAACCTCAAACTTCTGGGCTCAAACAATCCTGCCTCAGCCTCCCAAGTAGCTGGGACTACAGGCATGCACCACCATGCCCGGCTAATTTTTTCTATATATTTTTAGTTGGCCAATTAATTTCTTTCTATTTTTAGTAGAGACTGGGTCTTGCTCTTGCTCAGGCTGGTTTTGAACTCCTGACCTTGAGCGATCCGCACGCCTTGGCATCCCAGACTGCTAGGATTACAGGCGTGAGCCACTGCGCCCGGCCAAACTTATTCATCTTATAACCATAAGTAGGTACCCTTTGACCATTATCTTCCCATTTCCACCACCACTTGACCCCTGCTAACCATCCTTCTACTTTCTTTGAATTCAACCTTTTTGAAATTCTACATACTGTGTAAGTGAGATCACACAGTATTTGTCTTCCTGTGTCTGACTTATTTCACTTAGTATAATGTCTTCCAGGTTCATCCATGTTGCAAGTGGCAAGCTTTCCTTTTTTGAAGACTGAATAATATTGTTGTATATACATCCCACATTTTCTTTATCCATTCGTCCTTTGACTTAGGTTGAATTCCATGTCTTAGATACTTAGGTCGATTCCGTGTCTTGGCTGTTGTAATGCTGTGATGAACACGAGAGTGTAGATACCTCGTCAGGTACTGATTTCATTTTCTTTGGTATATACTCAGAAGTGGGATTGCTGGGTCACATGGTGGTTCTATTTTTAATTTTTTTGAGGAAACTCCATACTGTTTTCCATAATGGCTGTACCAACTTACATTCTCACCAACGTATAAGGGTTTCCTTTTCTCCACATCCTCACCAACACTTGTTATTTTGACTTCTTGAGACTAACCATCCTAACAGGTGTGGGGCAATATCTCATTGTGGTTTTGATGGCATTTCCCTGGTGACTAGTGATGTTGAGTACCTTTTCATATACCTGCTGGCCATTTGTGTGTCTTTGGAAAAATGTCTATTCAGGTAGTTGGCTCATTTTTTAATTGGGTTATTTGGGGTTTTATTTGCTACTGAGTTATATACATTCCTTATATATTTTGGATTTTTTTTTTTAAGACAGACTCTTACTCTGTTGCCCTGGGTAGAGTGTAGTTGTGTCATTATAGCTCACTGCAACCTCAAACTCTTGGCCTCAAATGATCCTTTTGCCTCAGACTTCTGAGTAGCTGGGACTACAGGCATGCACCATGGCACCTGAATAATTTTTGTATTTTTAGTGGAGACGGGGTCTTACTCTTGCTCAGGCTGGTCTAGAACTTCTGAGCTCAAGCAATCCTCCCACCTCGGCCTCCTGGGGTGCTAGGATTACAGGTGTGAGCCACCATGCCTGGCCTACTTTGGATATTAATGCCTTTTCAGATATATGGTTTGCAAATATTTTCTTCCATTCCATAGGTTGCCGTTTAATTTGTTGATTGTTTTCTTCCTCTTAGCCACCTGAGCTCAAATCCTGGTGCTACTAACTCCACTACTTTACTATTAGTCTTCAATATGGAAACCCCTTGATTCCTCTTTCATTTCTCAAATTCATTTCTCACTTGCCATTTCCATTGTCACCGTTGATGCTTAAATTACTGTAACAGCCTTTCTTCTCTTTTTCTGTAATCTGTAGTAGATACAACAGACAATACTACCTTCCTAAAGCACATCACTCATTATCATTCCCATACTCAAATTTTCAATAAGTCCATACAGCTTCCACAGTAAAGTCTAAACTCATTATACCAGCATTTAAGTTACTACCAGAGAGATTTCTCAAGCACAAATCTAATATAACTGCTTAAAATCCCTCCATGAACTGGGAAAAATATCTTGCAATACGTATAACAAAAAGTTAATGTCTTTAATACACAAAGAGCTTTCTAAAAATCACTAAGAAAAAGATAACAAAATAAAAACAGACATAAAATACAAATAGGTGACTCATGGAAGAAATAAAAATGACTAATACATTTAAAAATATTGTCACTTGTAACAAAAGAAAAACAAAATAATTTAACATTTTTTCACTTCTCTGATTGGTAAAGGTTGAAAACTGTCTTCTTAAGAATATAAGGAAACTAGCCTCTCAGACCCCATTGGTAGTAGCTTATATTGGCACAAACATTTTGGAGGGAGATTTGGCATTACTTGTAAACAAAGTAGGTATACTCTTTAACTGATTTCTAGGTGTTCCTAAAAATGTTTCACATAAATTTATAAATATATAAAGATGTTAGTTCCTACCACTATTTGTAATAGAGGAAAAAGGAATACTCCAAGTATCCATTAATAGATAACTGATTACATAAATTATAAAACATCCATATAGTCCTATGCAACAACTAAAAGGAATGATACAGAACTGTATGTTCTTACATGGGAAGATATCCAAGATACACTAAAAAGAAAAAAAAGCAAATTACAGAGAGCCTTAGATAAGCCTATTCTTGTTTTCTTTCTTTTTTTTTTCATGGAACAGGTTCACAGCTGGTAGTTTATATATAGAGAAAAACCTGGAAGAATATGCAAACTCTTAATCAAGTTATCTTTCAGAGATGAAATTACAGGAGAATTCTATCTCCTTTTCAAAAATGTATTATTTGAATTAAAAAATGGATGTTTATTCTTGACTCTACTACCAACTAGCTGTGACCCTGGACAAGTTCCTTAACCCCTCTATCACTCAGTTTTTCTATCTTTGGCAGACACAATAATGACACCACCGCCCCCCAAAAATGTCTATGCCCTAATCCCTGGACTCTGTTAATGTGTGAAGTAGGAGTAAAGTTGCTATTCAGCTGATCTTCAACGATTCCACTGCCAAAGCACACACATACAAATAGCAGCCAGTCTAGTGTAGTAAAGAGTCCAGTTCCTGGAGTAACATGGCTTAGGGTTAAAAAAAAATCATAGTTTTGCCACTTGCTAGCTATCTAATCTTGATCAAAGACTTAATTTTTTGTCCCAGAGTTTCCCCCATATTTATCTGATAGGGTTGTTGTGAAAATAAAAATCCATGTGAAGTGCTTAGGAAAGTATTAATACTTGGTTTATAGCAAACACTCAGATTAACATTAGATACTGGCAGCAACAGTTGAAAATGGAATGCCTGTTAAGATCCCTGCACTTGCAAACAAAAAAGCTGATATTTAAAATTAAATGGCAGTCACTGTACTTGGGTGCCATATCTTGGTAAGCAGAACTTGTCAATTAAACAGCTTAGGATATGTCTGCACTGCCTGCTATTCAAACCGCACCTAATTTGGCCCCCAATTTAATTACCCACATGTCTCTACTCCACACATGAACATGTTCTCAAAAGCTATCTAACACAAACCAAGAATTTCAAACCCCAAAGGGCTCAGTTCTGTTTCACTAAGTGTCTGGGCTTACTTTCTAAAATAGGCTTTTCAGGCCAAATGTTTCCCAGAAACCTAAATGACAGAATGGAGATGGGGAATTAGAGACGTGCAGTTATGTCTTGGCTTTATTACAAATTCAACCAGCTGCTTTTCCGTCAGTCAAATTTTGAGACATTTGTTCCCTGAAACATAAAATGAGAAGAACTGCTTGCTTTCTTATTTCAAAGACAGTGTAAAAGGCATGTACAACTCACAGATCTGCGGGAAGCATTCTATACAAAATCAAATGCTGGTGTCCGGTGCTACTGGGCTTATGTAATAAATTATAAAATACCTATCTTATCTCCTCCCTCTACCTGCTTTGTCCTCTTTATTCCCACTAACTCGTAATTAATTCCTAATCAGGTGAACCTTAACTTGAATATGAATCAAATTAAAAGTGTGAAGAAAAGCCCGTCACTCAGTAGCTACTGTTAAGAGCACGTGATGGTTAACTTTATGTATCAATTTGACTGGGCCACAGGGTGCCCAGATATTTGGTCAAACATTATTCTGGGTGTTTCTATGAGGGTGTTTTTGAATGAGATTAACATTTAAATTGGCAGACTGAGTAAAACAGATTGCCCTCCCTAATGTGGGTGGGCCTCATCCAATCAGTTGAAGGCCAGAGTAGAACAAAAGACTGCCTTTCTCCAAGTAAGAGAGAATTCTCCAGCCTGCCAGCCTTTGGAACTGAACCAAGACATCAGCTCTGCAGATTTTGGACTTGCCAGCCTCCATAATCATGTGAGCCAATTCCTTATAATAAATACATATATTTATATATCTACATATATCTCTATATATTTATTTCTCTCTATATATATCTTATATATATTTATAATATCTATATCTCCTATTGGTTCTGTTTCCCTGGAGAACCCTAATTCAGAGAAATACCATTATTATACTGAAACTCTGCAGATAAACTTGAGAGAATTCAGATCATGCCTGAAAACTAAAGAAAGGTCATATATACATTCTGAAGTCTCTGGTATTTATGGCTGAATCAAAAATACACATAGAGTTCTTTCCAACATACATACTTTTCTAGTGACTTCCTACCTATTCAATCAGCCTGCAGCTTTGGGGATTATGTGGCTTTAGATGAGTCACTTACACAGCTGAGAAATCTTCCTATACACAGTGAGTCGAGGGATGGAGGGGGAAAGGGCACTGAGGTTTTTTTTCTTGGGCAATTTGGTCACTGGATTTTATAGCATTGCATGGAGATTTTTTACATCCTCTAACCACAGCCTTAGATCATGTCAAAAGCAGGCCACTGCCTATAAAAGGACAAGGACAGGCAAGAAAAGCCTCATGTTAGATGGGAGAGTGTCTTCAGGACAGAAGACAGACCACCTAAAGAAAAAAGTTAAATCTGGAGATACAGAAAAAAATGAGGAACGCTATTATACCTTAGTAATAGCTAGAGAAAGTAAATTAGGGAAATCACCTTGGAGTAATTTGGGCTCAACAGTACTGATACAACAGCATAAAGGGCCCTCCTGACCTACAATCTCTTTCCCCCCACTTATTTGGTCACTCAGCTATTCTGTTCAAAGACGAGAGCCAGGGCAGTCACTATCCCACAGCTGTGTTCTCAGCCCTCCCTTGGGTTTCTCTGAATACCCTGTAGGGAATTATGTTTTCTTTTTGGCCAAAGACCAACTCAGTAGTTAGATGGGCACCTTGTCTCAAATATAGAACCATCTCTAGGGAAAGGCTACAACAATATCCATGTTCCAAACAATGTTACCAAAGGGGTAGCATCCAAATGATAAGACCTAATTATTTTTAGTATAATCGCATTTCCATTCATGTAAATATTTCATTTTTCCTATCTTAACTGCTTTGCTTTATGGATGAGGGCATGGAGAGGAATTAGTTATATTTCAATTCCTTCTTTAATTAGTTTCAGGCTGGTAATGTTCACCCATTGGGACAGAAAATTCAGAAGGGCTCTAGCAGTGCTTGAGGAAGCAGGTAAATCCTGAGTCAGCAAAAGGGAAAAGAAAGCGCATTAAATTGTTTAAAAAGTTCACATCTCCAAGCAGTATTTGGGATATTACATCAAGTACAGAATTGGTACTAGGCAGCTGGATCTAAGTAATTGGTGCTAGTAAATTAACAGACATAGAGAGTAATATTTGCCTTCATTTATTTTAAAAGAAGGTATTTAAAAAATAAAGTCTATGTTTCTACAATACTCTTGAACTATCAGTATAAAAGAGCTCTTTAACAGACTCTCATTAAAGGGCAATAACTACCATGAACATAAGACTTAGTTCCCATTTATTTTGTGATTTTGCAGGGTTTTAAACCAATGGGAAAAAATTCTCTCTTCACATAAATGAAATTTGCTACTCCACTATCTTCAGAATCATTGTAACCAAAACCCTGCCTGCAAATGATAATACAAAGGAGAACTATAAGGTCTCAAAAGACTGTGTAAGTTATAATAGCTGGCATTAAAAAAAAATTAACTACTGAAGGCTTGGCCTCTATTCTCTGATATTTGGCCTCTGATCTCTTTCTTAGGACAGTGATTTTCAAAGTCTGGTGGTGTGTATCAGGATTCTGGAGAGCTAATAGAACATACAGAAGCCCAGGATCATTTAAATAGGAAAGGCCTGGGTCCCTGTTATTTTATTTTTTTTTTTTTAAGACAGGGTCTTGCTCTGTTGCCTGGGCTAGACTACAGTGGCATCGTCATAGTTCACTGCAACCTCCAACTCCTGGGCTCATGTGATCCTCCTGCCTCAGCCTCCTAAGTAGCTGAGACTACAGGTACACTAACACGCCCAGCTAATTTTTAAATTTTTTGTAGAGATGAGGTCTTGCTATGTTGTGCAGGCTGGTATTGAATTCCTGTCCTCAAGCAACCCTCCCACCTTGACCTCCCAGAGTGCTAGGATTACAGGCATGAGCCACCATGCCCGGCCTGGTCTCTGTATCTTTACCATGTTCTCCAGCAAGCTTCCAAAGCAGGCTGATCAGAAATACCTGGGAAGCTTTGAAATACACCATCACCACATTCCCAGGCTTCATCCCTAGAAACTTTGATATAAAAGGTTTGAGGTTGGGACCCCAAACCTGATCACAAAATGTGATCACACAATCACACATTTTTAAAAATTAAAAAAAAAACTTCCCAGGTAGTTTTGATCATCCAGATTTGAGAACTACTGATTTAGGACACTTATTTAAGATCTATCCAAAAAACTTCAGGCCTCTGAGTTCACTAAGGATATTTGTAACTTTGGGTAGTTATAAATTATGAGCCTAGAGAGAATTTAACAAATTAAACTATGTAGAAGTGATTTGATACTAAAATACCTGCCCGATTTAGTACTTAAATTACCTAATGATTTTCTGTCTATCCACTCTCCTCCCCCAGGCCAAGGCCCGCACATAATATTTGATTCCCATGGCTAAGTGCTAGTCACTCCCGGTGCTCATAAAGTTGCTCCGCTGGATTCTGCTCTGTTAACCACTCCCTTTTCTTCTTCCATTCAGATTCCCAAAGCTGTGAGGAACAGACCTATTTCAGAGTACCACAGCCAACTGATGTCACTTGCAGCATTATGCATCAAGACATCAACCCAGAAACTTGCAAACCCTGCTCCCATTCCACTGATAGGGAGACACTAGACAACCCTTATGTGAGGAGTAAGTTCTTCGTGGAAGAAAATGCTCTCATCACACAAAATAGTTTAAAAGCTTGACTGTTCTTGACGCCAAGACAAGAGAAAGTTAATTATAACTTTAGAAGTTTGAAAAATACAGTGACTTCTGGGTCACCTCCAGTAGCCCAAAACCCACTGATGTCCAGACCCCCTTCCTTCTGCATCTCAGAATTAGTAGATGCTTAAATTCCAAGACAGAAAGAATCTGAAAGCAATGGCCCATGAGGAATTTTGGAAATAACATTTGATCTCATTTTCCTCTCAATATGAAGTCATGATATCAATGTACATCAAATGGAAAAATAAGCTTAAAAGTAGGTGAGGATTATAATCCTTAAACACACAGATACGGATTTCTAATCCTTCCCACAAAATTCCAGATCACAAATTGAGGGCTGAGATGATCTTTCTCATACTGAAGGCACTAACAGGTCACATGAGCCAGCAGCAAGTCAAAGCCAACATCCAGGAGATGCAGAAATGCACCTGGGTCCCAGGTGTTTTTTCTAAGTGACGATGGACCTCCTTACTGGGCAGTTGGAAGGAGACAGTTCAAATGTAATTAATAAAACTGCCAAGTGGGCAATCAAAGGAAAGAGATGGAAAGACCTCCTAGAACTGGGATGAAAAATAAGCCAAACACTACTAGCAGCAGGCCCAGCTGGAGGAGGACTTGGTTTGTAGATTGATGTAGTCCCCTTGGGTGGACAAAGACATGATATCTTCTCTGGAATTGTTCATCATCGTTTCAATGAGGACTCTAAAAAGAAATAAAAATAGGCCTGAGAAGCTAGATGGGGGAAAAGGAGAAACGGCAGACATTGTCTTATCACCAGACAGCATTCAGTAAAGCCACAAGGTTTAAACGCCCCTTTGTGCTCAGTTATCTCAGAAAAGAAGACAGTGTCCCTGACCTTCAGGAGCTGGCATTCCAGTAGCTCAATCTGTTCTTGTTTGCTCAGAAACAAGAAAAGAAGTTCCATAGGGCTTCAGTGGAAGATGGATAAATCTTCATGCCTATCCCCAGAACAGCATGAGATACTCACCTCATGGCCTCATTAATATTTTTGTTCTCCTTGACTGATGTTTCTGTCCAACCTGTGAAACCGTTCTCTTTACTGAACCGGTCAATCTGGTCCCGGCTTACTGCCCAAGGTGACAGATCACACTGACAAAGAGAATAAATAAAAGGCAACACCATAAACTTCCTGGAAATAGAAATATGGCTTAGATACCTGTGAATTTAAAACATTTTTCTACCAATGGCTAAGAACACACCAGCATGTAAAATCTATAGTCAGCATTCTTCCTAAAGAAAGTCTCACCCTCAACATCCTTTGAAAGGAGGTAGAGATGATTCTGTTAACTTGTGAAGGGGAAACAGATGCCCCAAATCAGAGAGCATTTCAGATATGCTTACTCTCTGACCACAAATAGAGGCTAGGGGCTATTTTCTTAGGTTGGCCACATACTTTGTTGGCCAAGAGCAGGCAGGGCACGGGCTCTCCATTGGGCAGTGTGAGCTTGCTGTCCAGGTCCTGTTTCCATCTCTGGCTGTTGCTGAAGGTAGTGGCATTGGTAACGTCAAACATAACAACACAGGCAGAAGCGTCCCTATAGTACAGTCGTGTCATAGAGGTGAAGCGCTCCTGTCCTGCGGAGAAAGTGGAGAGTTCCTGAGAAGGTGATCTTAAGAACCAATCTCAGCACCCTATCTGACACCCCTTCCTCTCTCCCTTTGTTGTAGAAGAAGGCAGTAAGCACATGTGGTAGAGGGAGCCACTCACTTTCCCCCTCTAACTCTTGGTTTTCTATCTATCCCATAAAGGGATGATTAAGCCTGATTATCTCCAAAGTAGATTCTGCACTCAGATTGCTCAATCCAAATCTCTGCCCTGCCACTTAACCATCTCTGTGTCTTAGGGCAAATCAAGCTCTCAGTGCCTCATATTTCTCATTTGTAAAATGAAGATAAAAGCAGTAGTTTTATGTTGTGAGGATTAATGAATCAGTGAATTTAAAATGCTCAGATGAGTGCTTGGCACATAATAAGGGTTCACTATTATTATTGTCTCTTTTCTGGGGGTCTTGTTTCTCACCAAGGTCAGCTGTAAACCTAGAAAAAGCACCCTCCTCCTGCTCTGGGAGCATCCACCTATGGTCTGGACAATCCACCACCTTGTCAGCCCCTCCACCCACATGGACAGCTCCAGATCTATTCAGGGCAAAGCATCTACAAAAGCTCTATGTATCCTTAGAGCAGCCCAATCATTCTACCTTCAGAAACAATTTCTGGTTTTGCTGCCACACTTTTTCTCTTGAGAGTTTGCTGGTTAAACCAAAATTTCCTCCCTTGTTCCTATCCAGCCTTCGCAGCTTACCTGCAATATCCCACAGCTGCAGCCGCACCATCTCTGAGTCAGACCACTGGAGAACCTTCAGAGCAAAATCCACTGAAAATATATATTATACTTTAATAAAATTTCCCTTTAAAAAATCCAGGGATAAACGCAGATCAAATATGAAGTTACAACCCTAGGGACATACAACTCCAATCCCATTTATTTATTTTCAAGCCCTTGATTCGCTGAGATGAGTCCACACTCATGTATTAAGTGTGGGACATAAAATTTATACTTGCTCTCCAAAGCGGTCTCCAGCTTTCACTCTCTTGTCAAGCAAATTTGTTTGCTACTCTTGTCTCCAAGGTTGGGGGCAGGAAGATGGGAACAATTATGAAAACAACACCTATTCTCAGGTTAAACAGTTTCTGGGAGATTTAGGGGGTTTTTCTTAGGGAGGAGATGATGGGGGTGAAGGGGGAAATGAGATAAGTGTGGTCACTTTTGTATCTTCCACATTCAATTTCCCTGTTGGTTTCTTATCAAATTGTATTATGAGCAAAACACACCCTGGTGAATTCTACATTCTCCGTAATGCTGCAGGAATTAACTTGGGCAGGAATACGATAAATGGAAAAGGTCCCAGAGGATTCCCAGAAGACACTGGATGATGCTTAAGAGCTGCTCTGCATGTAATTTGGTAAGTCTGTAGATGCCGAGACTCCATGAGTTAAGGCTGAACGAGTATTCCAGGGGGAAAAGCTTTTTGATATGGAAAGAAATAGAATAATTTTTGAAGTTTGGAAATATATTCGTATACATGTGTGACAGAAAGAACAGCTAGGGGAAATTTAGAAGAAATACTGATAAAAAAAAATTCACCCAAGTCAATTATATTCTTTACTAAAGGAAAACTAGAGCAATTGCTAAAAATTAACTAGCAGAACACTTTTAACCCAAAACCATGAAATAGGAGTGGGGCGGAGGACAGAGTGGTGAGGAAACAGTCTTTGAAACTTTAAACTCTTAATTTTGCTAGATGTTCTTAAGGAGGATGTTTTAATTGCAATGTAAATGCTTTTTAATTTTTTAAAAACTTCTATATGAACACCAGCACACATTTTCAAGTTTTCTATCAATACAAGGTTTGTTCCCCCTTAAAACAAGTTCTTTTAACAGAGATAAAGTTTTAAGTTACTCTCCCCTGTCACCAGCTCTTCCTAGCTAAACGCCTTCTAATTAACAAAGATGCATTTCTACCTCCGAAAAAACAGTTCAGTCCAAAGGCCCCACCTGGGAAAGAAATGAACTCTCGGTGTTCCTTCCCTTCCTCAGTTTGAGGGGAAAAGGGGTGGGAAGAGGGCCAGAGAAGTGGTATATTTCACATTCTTCCAAAAATTTCTTGGTGACCTTTATTTAAGCTATCAATGGACAAAAGCCACAGCTCATCAGCCCTAATGGGCATCTGATTGCATAGCCAAGGAGCTCCTTTGGAGATTTTGTGTTCCCCTACCCACCTACATCACCATAACAAAACTAGAGTCCTTCAGACCAGTTCCGCTTCCTAGGTTCTCCCCTTGAAGCCAAGTTAAACACCTTTCTGTTCCTTTCTCAATGGCTGTCTGTAACTCCCGGGAGAGGCCGGACAAAAGCCCCAGCGGGCTCCTAACCAGGCCCTACAGAGTCTCCGTCGCTTCTGCTGATTGGATAGATTTGCCCCTGACGGCTCGGAAGGCTGCAGGAGGAGAGTCGAATTCAGAGTGCGCCGGCAATAAACAGCAACTGCTCATTCTCATCCTCCCGTCCCTATTTCTCATCTTCACACCTTTGCCCTATCTCCTTCCAGGTAGTCGGCTCTGGCTGGGAAAACCTAATTGGGGAAACCCAAGAGAGGTATGCAAATCAAACACCCAGCAACTTCTCCCTCTAGGATCCCAGACTCCTACTTCCTGACCCGAGGAAGGATCCAAAGGACACCAAATTCCTCTTCCTCATCCCGCTTGGGTCCACAGCTCGAGTCCGCATCAGAGCCCCAGTCTACCCCGTCCCCCTCCCCCTCGCCCCCCCCCCGCGAGGTCTCACCTCCCACCGTGGACTTGTAGTGTTTGCTGAAGCTGTCCTGGGAATATCGCTGCACCAGCGACGTCTTGCCCACTGCGGCGTCCCCCACCACCAGCACTTTGAACAAGTGGTCGCGGCTGCCCATGGCTAAACCCCCGTGTGTGTTTTAAGGAGGCAAGAAGTAAGGGGAGTCGCTTTTTTCAACCCTCTTCAAACTGAAGCTGGGCATTCCCACCCACCGCCTGTTGGTGCTGCTCTGACAAGAAAGCAAAAAAGGAAACTTTGCACTCAAACCTATACGCGCTTCCTCCCCGCGCGGCCACAGCCTGGGTGGGGCTCAGGGCGAGGGCTCCGAGGCCCCGGTTGTTCGCACCTTCCCCCTCCCCCTCCCAGCCCGGCTGCCGAGAAACGAGACCAGGCACTAGTCCCTCACCCACCGGGACTTCCCCCGAGCGGCTCCCGTCAGCGACTGACCCCGGGCCAGCTCACTGTACGGCTGGGCCCAGAGATAGCGCCGTCCCCTCACTGTACAAACCAAATTGTGGGGAAGGACCAACGCACACCTCGATGCCCTGGACCCGTCCCGCCCCCGACGGCGCGGTCCCTCTTGCCTTCCTCCGCAAGCGTCACGTGCAGCGTTGTTTGGAGCACTACATTTCCCAGCTTACCTCGCGGTAAAGAGAACCCGCCGAGTGCGAAGACTCCCCGCGAAGCCTCCTGGGAAGTGTAGTTTCTTCGCTATGTGTTTTAAGACACCCTTCAGTTTCAAGGCTTTCAAATTGCTTCAGCTGTTCGGAATCCTATTTTAAAACAATTCTGGGTCAGTAAAGAGTTCTTAAGAGGAGATATGTTCAACATGCTCTCACCTGCCTAAATCCATCCCGAGATAATTTTCTCCTATCTTTAAAGGTTTTATTGAGTTAAGATGAAAAATTATTCCGTTAATAAAAACCCAAGCCTCATGAATCATGCTCAAGTGAAGTTCATTTCTTATTCCTTTCATATAGATAGACAAGTCCAGGACTTTGTGAACATGATTCATGTTTTCCATATGACCCAATACCAAGCAAGTGTAGGGAATCTTGACCCAAGAGACCAATCCTTAGACAAAAAAACCTATGCCAAAAGGTACAGCATTTAATAACTATCGATAGCAATAAAGATAGAAAACAAGGGACAGTTACTCACTCACACTTCCACAATTCCCATTCTAGCCACACTCCTCATCATTTAAGCTGGAGGCTAATTGAAGTACATTGGGAATCCTGCATGTCTGGCTGCTGTTGCTCATGAATATTCATAAAACTACAGTCTGGCAAATAATTTTAATTTTTCAGCTTGTAACTTTTCTGACCTCCCTGTCCTTTAGGGAGGAGGACCTTGGCAGGGCATGAGCTCAATGGCAAGTGAAGAGAGCTCCATTTTCTATGCTTTTTCCAGGAATAGAAGAAGAGAACTAGCGGGGCCATAGGAAAACAGCCCCTGTCTTGACACATTCTGTAAGTAAAGGACAACAGCATGATTCACAGCATATTTAGCCCAAAACATTTGTTCCCTAGGTAAAGGAGCCTAGGCTAGGATACTCATCTTTAAGGGTCCAGTTTTCTCAGTTCCTATTTACTGTGACATAGTTGTCCAATCCTTGACAGTTGTTTCCCACATGGCTTCAGTGACACTGTTCTTTCTTTTTCATCCTCCTACTTCTCTGATGATCACCTTTTTCTTTCCGGTGTCTCTCCATCCTACCTTCCTCTAAGTATTTCCTATGGCTTGATTCTTGGTCCCTGAGTAGATCATTCTATAAACTCTTTAGTGAATTGTCCTGGGATTCACATATCTCTCTGTCTTCACTTTATTTGTTCTTTATCATTAATCAAGTCTGTTCAACTTCCAAAAAGGCACCTCCACTTGGATGTCCTGCCACATCCTCCCTCTCACTGTATCACCACAAAAACAGCTGGTCTTCTCAGGTTTTCTATTTCTGTCACTGGCCTCATCATTTCTTCCCGCCATGTAGACTTCAGACTTTAAGCATCATTAACATTTCCTTTTACACACATCCCCTTACAGCTCCTCTCCTTTAAAAATGTCACTTACCATAACTGATTGATTCTTTCTTCCGTAAAGGTTTCCCCCACTTATCCTGATTCCCTAGCACTCTGGGAGGCTGAGGTGGAAGGATCACTCAAGGTCAGGAGTTCAAGACCAGCCTGAGCAAGAGCGAGACCCCGTCTTTACCAAAAATAGAAAGAAATGAGCTGGACAACTAAAAATACATAGAAAAAATTAGCCAGGCATGGTGGCACATGCCTGTAGTTCCAGTTACTCAGGAGGCTGAGGCAGGAGGATCGCTTGAGTCCAGGAGTTTGAGGTTGCTGTGAGCTAGGCTGATGCCACGGCACTCTAGCCAGGGCAACAGAGTGAGACTCTGTCTCAAAATAAATAAATAAATAAAAATAAAAGTAAAAAAATACCCTGTGTGTTTCGTATCCAGTGACACTTTCCTAGTTCAGGCTTTCATCTTCTCACACCTGGATTTACTGCAATAACCTGTTCATTGGTTTCCCTGATTCTATTTTTTTTCTCTTTAATTGATCCTATACAACTGGCCAGGATGATTTTCCTAAAATGCCAATTGTTTTTTGCCTTATTGGCTACCAACTATCTTCCAAAAACTAGTCAACCTCCCTGAGCTGGTGGTGTTCAAAGCTTTCTATGCACCTGCCCTACTCTACCTAACCAACTTGATCTCCCTTGATTTCAAATGGGAATTTGCTGCCTCCATCAAAGTGAGGTTCCTTATACTTTTTTTTTTGAGACAGAGTCTTGCTTTGTTGCCTAGGCTACAGTGCAGTGACGTCATCGTAGCTCACTGCAACCTCAAACTCCTGGGCTCAAGCAATCCTCCTACCTCAGCCTCCTGAGCAGCTGGAACTATAGGTGTATCCCACTATGCCCACTATGTAAGAATATTATATTCTTACAATAAAGTAAGCTAGACAAAAGAATATGCTATTAAGAAAATCATAAGGAAGAGAAGATATGTTTATTATTCATTAAGTGGAAGTAGATCATCATAAAGGTTTTCATCCTTGTTATCCTCATGTTGGGTAGGCCAGGGAGGAGGAGAAAGTGGAGTGGTTGGTCTTGCTGTCTCAGAGTGGCAGAGGCAGAAGAAAATTCACGTGTAAGGGGACCTGTTCAAACCTGTTCAAACCTGTGTTGTTCAAGGGTCAACTGGTCTATGTTTGGAACAGTCTTTTGGAAGCTGGGGAAAATGGTCAGCCTTGCTCTGTTGCTATCACTCTTCCTATGGCTGTCTGTTTCTTTCTTTTTTACTTTTTACTTCCCATTTTTTATTTTGAAATTTTCCAGACCCATAGAAAAGTTTTAAAAGAAGAGTACAATGCATACCAGTATGCCCTTCAGCTAGATTTACCAAGTACTAACATTTTGAACCATCTGTTTTGTCTCTTGTGTGTATGTTGAACTATTTGAAAGTAAGAGGCTGGGCGTGGTGGCTCACGCCTGTAATCCTAGCACTCTGGGAGGCCTAGGCGGGCAGATTGCTCAAGGTCAGGAGTTCGAAACCAGCCTGAGCAAGAGTGAGATCCCGTCTCTACTAAGAAAATAGAAAGAAATTAATCGGCCAACTAAAAATATATAGAAAAAATTAGCCGGGCATGGTGGTGCATGTCTGTAGTCCCAGCTACTCGGGAGTCTGAGGCAGAAGGATTGCTTGAGCCCAGGAGTTTGAGGTCACTGTGAGCTAGGCTGACGCCATGGCACTCACTCTAGCCTGGGCAACAGAGTGAGATTCTGTCTCAAAAAAAAAAAAAAAAAAGAAAGAAAGTAAATAGCAGACACTTCATCCTTAAATATTTCAGCATAGAGCTCCTCATAATGAAATTCTCCTACAAAACCAAAATACCATATCACACCTAAGCAAATTAACCTTAATTCAATAATGTCATCTAATAAACAGTTTACATTTACATTTCTCTATAGCCCTAGAAATATTTCTTTCTCATTTCCCACCTTCCTCTAATGCAGAATACAATCAAGCTTCGTGCATGGCATTTGGTTATTCTATCGCTTTAGTCTCTTTCAATCTAGAACTATGTCATGTCCAATACCGGAGCCAGTAGCCACGTGTGGTTATTTACATTTAAATGAATTAAAATTAGCTAAGCTTAAAAACCAGTTCATCAGTCACCTACCCATGTTTTAAGTACTCAATAGACACATTTGGCTAGCAGCTTCTACATTGGACAGTATAGACATAGACTATTTCTATCATCACAGAAAGGTCTATTGCATAGCACTGGTCTATAATTATCCCCTGCCAGTTTTTTGCTTTCTATAACATTAACTTTTGTTTTTAGAGTCCATGGCAGTTGTCTTGTAAAGTTCCATATTCTAGATTGTCGGATTGTTTCCTCAAGATTAGATTCAGGAAAACATTTTTGGCAAGAGCCTTACACAGAGGACGTGGTGTACATCTTAGTCTGTCGCTAATGTCAGATAGTGATTGGTCATGCTTACAGTGTGAATTCTTTTGTCACTTGTTGAAGAAATAACATAATCTCCTAAGGACTTGGGAGCTTAATTTGAGATAGAAGAGACAGAGTTTATATGATCTCCAGAGTCTCCACCACTGTCCTGGGAATAGAGTGGAAAAATGGTTTGTAACACAAATCAAAGACTGAAGTGACACAGCCAGTGGCCCAGCAGCATGGAAAAGAGGGACAGGCCGGAGAAGAATGAGGCCTTGAGGCTATAGCTATTCCTCAGCCCTAAGCTCTAGACTCACTTCAGTGATCATAACTTCATGGTGATTGCTTTGGGGAGGGGACACAGCTTGGTGAAATGCCTGTGACTCAGCTAAGCATTCACCTGGAAGAATCTGCCGCAAGGTGCCCAAGGAAACCCTCTAGAGAGAGAGGGGCTGGCAAATTCTGAGAGCAACCTACTGATCACTCCTCTGCTGGCTCATGCCCAAGGGTCCAGGGCTAGTTTTGAGCCTGGGAGTATCTAGGGGAAAACCTCAAATTGTAGCTTTCACTGCTTTTGTTGTCACATTTGCCTCCTTCTGTGGATACCCTTCCTTTCACCCCAAATAAAGACCAGGGAAAGAAGACAGGGAAGGAGTAGGAGCTAGAGAGAAAATTTAGGTTTAGAGAACTGAGTGTGTGGGCCCAGTGGTCAATGTGGCGCTGGGAAAGTGCCGTCTGTAAAGCGAAGGAGTACCCTTCTAACACTGAGATGCCTCTGTTCGAATTTCCTGTGTCCTTTCAACTCTCTAGGAGGTGAGGAAGGCAAAGATGATTATACCTGTAGTCCATCCTTAGTTACCCACCGATAACCTCTCCCCTGCCGCCAGAACTTGCAAATACCCTTGTCCTTCCAGCCTTCTCAGAGTTAAACTCTAAAGTCCACATGGAATAAGAGGTTCCCAGGCAGGAGACTACAGCGACTGAAGGTATAAACATATCTGAAGAATGGATGCATTGATCTGAAGGGAAGTTGTTAATCTTAAAGGCAAAGAAAGGAGACTCTGAGAGGAGAATTCTAGCCATAACTCTTTGGGCTCTGTCTGGCAGAGGGACCAGAGTCTTTTGAGAATGTCTGGCACTTTGTCAGGTATCCCTATTGTGGAGACTTGTGCAGCCAACTAACAAGGCCTGAGGCCATTGTACTTATGAGTGTTAAAAATAACTTCTCAGCCAGGTGCAGTGGCGCATGCCTGTAGTCCCAGCTACTTGGGAGGCTAAGGCAGGAGGATTGCTTGAGCCTAGGAGTTCAAGGCTAGCCTGAGGAATATAGCAAGACCCCATCTCTTAAATAAATAATAAACAAACAATAAAAAACCCCAGCTTCTCTGTTAGGATTCCAAGCTTTCCAGGATTTTTCTGATCATTTGCCTTCCCATGCTGCTTGCTTCCAGGGGGTGACTATGCTGGTTAGGGCAGTGTGTCTGTCCAGCACACTCACCAGCTGGCATCTGGTCTTATGCATGGGCCTCTCTAAGTTTGTGGGTCTCAGTCAGCCTCTCTGAGTGAGATGACGTCTGGCTGGGACTAGGTTTCTGAGCCTCGGAGGATGAGGCTGGGCTCAGGGTCACCGTGTGTTCACCCGATAGACACCTGTCTGTGCAGCAGGCTGGTCCTCCTCACTGCTCAGCTTTGTCCAACTTCACAGGTGAGTAAAACCCAGGGTAGCTCCAGGTCTATCAACTTCCTCATTCACTAGTTCCTTCATATTATCCTACACTGCATATTAAGAGAATTTCTCTTCTCATTTTGCTACTACCACCAATTCAACTCACATTATATCATCCTCTTCCTCATCAAAGCTTCTATTTATTGAATCTTCTGTGTGCCCAATAACCCCACAGAGAAGGCAGTATTGTTCCATTTTGGGGATCGAAAAAGGCTAATTATGGCTACCAGTTGAGAGAGCTGGGATCTAAATCTGTGTCTATCTCTAATTATTATTATTTTTAAAATTAAGTTCTGTGTGTGCATACGTGACTTGGGGACTAGGGAGACTTCTCAGGAGAGTGTATACCCTCAGCATGTTTTCCAAGAGTTTCCTAGTTGTGAGAGTAGGCAACAGGGCCCCTACTTACTGAAGTAAAAAAAATAAGAATCTGCCCTGATCGGTGACAGCAGGCTGGCGGTTGCTTCTGGTTGGAGAAGTAGGAGAATTCTAGGTAGGCCTTGAGGCCTCCCAGGGGATTCTGGCTGCCAGCTTTGACCTGATACAGGAAAAAGATAACCTAGATGTTAAGCGAAGCAAGAGATATAGAATGTAGAAGCATGAGTGGACACATGATGGACTATTCTGTCCTCCCCAGCATGGGAGCTATGAGGGAGAAAGATCAGGGGCTGTGCTCTTGGCTTGGGAGTGGGTCCCCTCCAAGAGCACCTTGGGCCATGGGGACATCTCCCCCAACTTCTGAACTGGTATTGATGGGCAGTTTGGTTTTTGGCCTGCCAATCAGAAGGCTATAGTTAATATTCTGTCCTTGGCACCTGGGGTGGGTGAGTGAACCTCTTAATGCTTTAGTGACTCTTTCCATGGATTTCTAACTCCTAAAAACCAAATACTTCATTTCTGAATAATTTGTGAAGTAGGCAGCAACTTAGGTAATATGCTTGAAAGTTATGCACATGACAGTGTGTAACAGAGTCAAGGACAGATAAACATGTGGTCGACTGCAATCTGGAGATCCCCTAAAGCAATATTCTCTACATATTTTTTCAACATTCCTTTCTCTTAACATTTGAATAGAGTGAAAAATATTTATGTTCAAAATAAAAATATAACTGAGTATGACATAATATTTAAACTTATTTGGACTTGTTTTTTGTTTAACTTTTTTTTTTCAGATGAAAGTAGTATCATTTAACTTCTTAAAAAAATCACCTCTTTGCCATGAATCGAGCATTACAAAAAAAAAATCACTTCTAGCTAGCTAGTCATCCACACTTAACTAAATATAAATATAGCCTAAATTCTTTCAAATTATGTTCAAAAATTCTTTTTGGTTGGCCAAATTTTCCTCACTTTTTTGCAATTTGTTTCCTTTCTAGTGGGTCTTTTTTTTTAGAGACAGAGTCTTGCTATGTCGCCCAGGCTGGACTTGAACTCCTGGGCTCAAGTGATCCCCCTGCATTAGCCTCCTGAGTAGCTGGGACTATAGACGTGAGCCACCATGCCTGGCTCTCGAGTTGCGTTTATTGTTGTTGCCGTTTTTTTAATTTTCAAGCCAGACATTTTCTTGGGAGCGATATTAAAAGATTTTATATTTAGATAATGTGATAAAATACAGTACAGTATGGTAAACAGCACTATAGCGTGCATTATTCAGTTTCTAAATTTCAGCTGAAGGAAACAACTAACTTCGGGAGACTGTCAGCTGGCTGACCTCAGGGTTGGTAGTACTGCCTGTAATTATGTTGTAAAAATATCATCAGAGATAGGCTGGCGCCTGGGAGGCATGATTTTAAATGTCCATTGGAAAATATTGTCTATTTCAGTAAACAACATTTTGCAGCAGGCAAGGTGTCTCCTGAGCAAAACTGAGGTAACAGGCACCATATTTTTGATCGTTTTAGCAATGTTTTGTGTTCTGCACAGAGGAGCGCCCTGGTCAGCCATTGCATCTGGCTCTAGCATGGAAGGCAGGCACTGGGCTGAGAGACCTGCGTGTGAAGTATGATGTTAGGCAAGACATGTAACTTCTCTGAACCTCAGTTTTTCTCCTGTAAAATGGTGATAATATCTATCTCATAGTTATTAGGGATAATATTGAAGTTGTAAATGAGGCTATTATTACGATTTAAAAGTATACTATGTAGTAAAATATACTGTATAGTAAAACACCATATAAATAATTAATAAGCAATTATCCTCTTTCTATTAGCCCTTAATAGCCTTATTAACATAGTGCTGCTTTGAAGAGTTAGTACTAGAGCACAGACTGTTCATTTCTGAGGCTGGCAAATGTTCAGCACTCAGTATATGCCATTCACTTTTGTGACGTATCCTGTGGGGCTGTGGTCCCCAACCCTGGGTCTGGTCCACTGCCTGTGAGGGACCATGCTGCAGAGCTCTGCCGCCCCCGACTCCCTCGGTCTGTGGAAAAATTGTCTTCCATGAAAGCTCGGGGGCCAGGTGCACAGCGGGAGGTGAGCAGCAGGGTAAGGGAAACTTCATCTGTGTTTACAGCCGCTCCCCTTCGGTCACATCGCCGCCTGAGCTCCGCCTCCCCCGACCCCTGTCCATGGAAAAACTGTCTTTCATGAAACTGTCCCTGGTGCCAAAAAGATTGGGGACTGCTGCTGTGGGGGACGTGTCCTAGGTGGGCAGTGGTTCCTAGCACAGGCTTTGGAGTCAGACAGACCTCTGACTCTGCCCTTCTCTCTGTATCTGCCATGTCAGAAAAATTACCTCGTCACAAATCTGTGTGTCTCATTAGGTTGTGCCATCACACTCTGCGCTGCAAACTCCAGTCCTGTGGAAGCATTTGCGGTTCTGCCAAAGCATCAGGCTCATTTCCTGGCTCAGCCCATTGTTCCCTCTGCAGGACGGCTCTCCCCGCCCACTTTCTGCTTGGCTAACTCCTATTCTCAGCTTCCGCCAAGATTTCCTTGACCCATAAGCCTTGGTCAGGTGCCCTTTGCAACTGCCTGCTCCCTTAGCCGCCCTTGACTTACCCCTATGGTCAGTGGATTGATGTTGCCTCGTCACCTCCCCACTGTAGTACTGATTAGGATTTTTGTGTTTAGTATGTACCAGGCATAGAGCTTAGTGCTTTATGTCATAACTATCCAACAAAATAAGTATTAGCATAGATGAGGAAACTGAAGCTCAGAGATGGTAAATGATTTGCCTGAGGTCATACAAATACAAGAAGAAGAGCTGGGATTTGAACCTAGGCCTGACACCAAATCCTTTGCAGTCAATTGTAAATTTCTAAGGGCTGACACGGTACATGGTTGAACACAGTGAAGACACATAGTAAGTACTCCACATGTAATAGTTATTATTATTTTGGCCCAACAAGATTATAAGCCTCTGCAGGGAAGGAACTTTTTAGGAATCTCCTAGAATAATACCCCAACTGAGGCTGAGTTAATGAGTGGAGACCAGAGTATAACCTTGAGAGTAAGAACCCTGCCTCTGGCTCCTGGAATATGCCCCAGAGCACCATGGATTGTTTTTCATAAATGACTGGTGTGGGTTTGTTTGGTTTTGTTTTTAGAGACAGGGTCTCACTCTGTTGCCCTGGTTGGAGTGTTGTAGCGTCATCATAGCTTACTGCAGCCTCCAACTAACTCCTGGGCTTAAGTGATCCTCCTGCCTCAGCCCCCAGAGTAGCTGGGACTACAGGCGCACGCAACTACACCTGGCTAGTTTTTCTGTTTTTTTGTAGCGACAGGGTCTCACTCTTGCTCAGACTGGTCTCAAACTCCTGATCTCAAGTGATCCTCCCGCCTCAGCCTCACAAAGTGCTAGGATTACAGGTGTGAGCTACCGCACCCAGCCCTGATGTGTTTTCTATTATACAATCTCTGTATTTAAGAGATGTTTCATTTCTTGTCACACTTAGGCCCCTTTCTGCTTCTGAGGACAGCATGGGACTCCAGAGGGGCTCAAGAAGAAAGTTGAAGCTGCTTTTTGATGAGACACACAGGAACCACCAACCATCTAAATAAACGTCCTCTTTATTTTACCAAATATAATTTATCAGTTAAGTTGACATTTGTCAATTCAGTTATAGTAACTATAAATAATTCTCTTAAGACACAGTTCTGTAACTTTTTAAGGATACAAGAGTAAACCAATATTGCTCCTTACAGCCAGGCCAAAAGTACGCGCAGTTGGTGCAATCAGGGGAAAAGAAATCTTCCATGAAAAACAACTTCATTGTCTTTTCCTCTCACCCTGCAGTCCTCTGCTCACACACTCAGGGCCTGGGGCATGCTATCTTTCTGATTTTTAGGCAGACGCCCCAGAGTCTTCTAGGACCGCCTGGCTGAACTCTCAAGATGAAGGAGTGAATGACTGGGGCAGGGGTGGCTGGAGGTCACAGGGGCACAGCCTCGGGTGCAGAGGAGTTGGTTTGGTGCCTGTACAAGGAGAGTCTGTGTGCGAGTATGTTTTGAGGTGGAGAAGATGAAGAGGAAAGAAGTCCAGAGGGAAGAGCAAAAACAAGCCCAGGCTGGTGTTAATGAGCTCTGCTGGACTCAACTCCAACTAAATAACCTCTATAATTCCTTCCAATCCTAAGGTTCTACGATTCCAGAAGGTGGCCTGGGTAGACACGGAGGGAGAGGAAAGAGCCTCTCTGGAGATCTAGAGCAAGTTCCTGGGATAAGGTGTGGTGTTGGCAGAAACAGGGTCATTGCCTAAGCCTTCCCTTGGAGGTGGGCTACAGAGGGGAGGACTTATGGGGAGGCTTTAAAAAGCCTACATCCAAATGCCCAGATTTGTACATGTGTGAGTGCGGACAGATTTCTGAGCTGTTCAGAGCAACGTGTGGGGAAGAGGCAGAGGCTCCAGTTTTCTCCCAATTTTGTGCTAGGCCAAGAAAAGTAGAAGCAACCAGTTGGATGTCCAGCTTGCTAGTTCTAAATCCTCTTTTGGGTGCTTGGTGAGGAGGAGAGGAGGGAAGGGAAGGTGAGGCAGGGCAGTTTAGGGAAATGAACACTGGCTGGGTGATGGGGCTGGTGGCTCTAGCTATGGTCAGCACTGCAGAGTTGGGATCTAGGCAGGAGAAATAGGCAGAACCCAGGCTGGTGAAGTAGATGAGAATACTTACAATGAGGAAAGTCTGTCTGCCAGACTGAAAGGGGAAGATGGCCTTTGTAACCTGGGGAATGAGGGGCGGTTAGAGCTGTGTTTCCCTTACCATTGGCTAGTCAGTGCCTGGCACAGTACCTAACACATAGTAGGCACTCAATAAATATTCAGATCATGCTGCAGAAGAGCTCATCTTGGTGAGGCTGCGTATTTGTTGAATGAATGAGTGAATGAAGGAATGATGACTGTGGGCAGAAGCTAAGAGAGAGGAAAACCCATCTTCATAGCATGATAGGATGACTGATTTTAGGAAGTGACAGAGTCCAAGGTGACCACATGATTAGTCTTCAGGAGAAACAGCAGCAATGAAACACCCCTGGTTGCCCTGAACCTCCAAATCACTCTCCAGATACCCATGGTGCCCCTAATCTCAGAACCCAACCTGGTGAGCTCTGGGGAAGGTAGTGCTTAGCGACAATTAGAGATGAAGGTTGGATAGAGACAAAGAATCAGTCCTCTGGACCCAGGAAGAATGGGAGTTTTGGGAAACCTATGGGTGGACATGGGTCAACAGGGAGATGAGGCCACTGTTCATTTCTTCCAGGATGTGATAACCAATTGAAAAAGATCACAGGGAGGGACTGGTGATATTGATCAGGCAATCAGGTAAGTGGCATGAGCACAAAATGAATGGTCAGTCCACCTTAGTCCTTCCGAGAACACAAGGGCCTAGGTCCAGAGGGCAGAGAATAGGGCTGGGTTACTGAGGGGTGAGGAGGGGTGGGGGCAGCTGTCTCCTGCCCAGGGCTTTGAAGTTGGTCCATGTCTACAAAAGTATGTGTGTGTTTGGGAGTGTTACTTATTCCTCTGTTCAACCAAGAAAAAGAAAAAAACCAAAAACCAAAACCCACTCACAAAGGGTTTCTCATTAGGACCAAGACTGAGGTTGCTAAAGCCAAACCAAATGTCCCCAGACCCTAGACAAAAGCCCCCTGCCCCTAATCCACCTCACCTGGAGGCACCCACCATGAAATTGCACTTGGTGATTGTCTCAAAAATCTACTTGTACTGCTTATCTCAGTCCATCTGTCCTTCCTGAAGTCTTGCTATATAAACTTGGCTCAATGTATAAAAATTCCCATTGAAAATAATGAGAACTTGGTATCAAAGTGAAGTCCTAGAAAGAGGTGGGAGTGTGGGATGGGGTAGGGACAAGGGAACAAAAGAAAAAATTCAAACAGAAAGTGCAGAGGGATGGGGAAAAGGTTGAGTGACCAAGCTAGTCCCCGACATCCGTGTCTCGGTCCCCGATGAGCCAGAGGATATGGAAGCTGAGTGCTAGGAGCCCAGTGCCAAGCAGGTCCCCCAGCGCAGTCAAGTATGGGATGGAGAAGTTGTCTGGGTCCAGGCCCCGGCCCCACATCCAGTGCACCATCCAGTCTGCGATGTAGAGGAGAATCAGCACCTGGGGAGACAGAAGGGCCCAGCCTGCAGCCATCCCCTCTCTCCAGGGGGAGCCAGAGGCCACACGATCAGACCTATTCCCATTCAGTGCAGCACGAGGCGTGGCTAGCCACAGTCATTATCTTTTATCTCCATCTTTCCATCCCACAATTACCAACTTGAGCAGACAATAGGCAAAAGGGCTCTCTTTAGAGGGGAAGATGCTATTACTACCTGGAGTCACCCACATCAGCATTATGTTCTGCTCCCAAATTTACCAAGCAAGGGGCTTCCTAATTTAAATTCTACTTGTTGCAGGAATTCAGCTCTCTTGACTCTAATTTTGGGTCCCTTCTTTCTTGAGTCACTCCAATTCCTGCCCTGTTGGCCTTTCCAGGAGCTGGTGTTGCAGTCGCCTTTTCCTAAAGGGATTTCTTCTCTAGGCAGAGTTGGGTAAGACAGTGTTTGAAGCTGCTGCTGGCACAGCTGTCTGAGTAATAGTGATTATCTCAAGCTGGCTTTCTCCTGACTCTTTCCATTCTGCTGTTGGGGGCTCAAAGAATGCAAGTTTATTTTAACATAACTCCTAACAAAATAGAATTGTGAATAAGTCAGCTAACAGTGCATACCAATTCGAAATGCATTCTAGATTACCTGCTGCTGTGATTTATCTGTGTTTTTGCTTCCCTTCTATTACTACAATTAAGCAGCATCAACAACAGTAGCAACAACAACAGCTGAAAGCTTGTTAGAAATGCAGAATTTCAGGCCCACTCAGGGCCTGAAATCAGAAATCTGCATTTTAACAAGATTCACATGCACTTTTAAGTTGGCGATGCACCTGATCTAGAACACTGCAGTACAGTAGGTCCTGCATCTTTATAATCTGCACAATGCCTGACACTTGGGCTCCCTAAATGACTGCATCTGCATGAGAATGAAACGGTGTCCAATGGTTAAGCTCCAGCATAGTCATTTGGGAGGTTTTACTCTTGACTATACTTTACAAACACTGTGGTACAAAAATTCTGCCCTAAAGGGCCCAGATGCAGGAACCAGAGCCCTTAACGGATCCAGAAGCCAGAACTGACACCTATTTTAAGGCAAACTTGGTTGCTCTTCTCTCCTCTCTCCAAGGAAGCCAGAGGTTTCAGTTCCAGCATCCTTCACATTCCCCCTTTCCCTGCATGCAGCTGCCCTGTACTCCCACGGCCTTGGCCCTCAGTGAGGCCAGCCCCTGTATAACTTCACACCCTTTCCAGCAGCTGCAGAAGAATCCCAAACAGAGTGTGGCCAGGAGGCCTTCAGGACATGCCCCAGGAAGGGAATAGCAGCTGTCCTCACATTCCAGCCACCTGAGCTGGTCCCAGGACACACGGCTGGGAGGAGGTGGCAACGGGATCAGGAAGAACCTTTAGAGGGCATCACGTGCCACACTGTGACCCTCTGCTGATCTAGAGAAGAAAACAGAAGTGAGAGCGTCCCCCAGGGTATTCATAGTAGGTAATGGAGCCAAGGTTATCCTTCCCAACCCAGGCCAAGGATGAGTTGAAAACCTCCACCATACACCTTCGGCCTGCCCACCCCCTTCCCCTTCCTGCCCGTGCTGCACTTGAGCCCACTCGGAAGGGAACATGGGGACTTGGCTAATTGCTGCAGGGCAACAGCATATGGTTGATTCTCAGCCCAGCCCTTGCCAAGATGTCCTAACACAACCTTTCTAAAGCTGGGGGTGGAGGGGTTGGAGGGATAAGTGTTCATCAATACGAGACTGGCTAAATAAAGTTATGGAACATCTATAATAGAATAGAATGCAGCCACAAAAAATCAGGGTGCTCTTCTCGTTATGTATTAATATGGGGAATGACCTCTAAGACAAATTGTTAAGTGAAAAAAGCAGGGTGCAGACAGTGTGTGTACAGTGCACTACATGTGTGTACCAAAGGGAGGGAAATAAGAAGAATATATCTGTTTGCTTGTAAAAGTACAGAGTAAGCTTGAAGGATATGCAGGAATGGGTGAGACTGATGGCCTGTGAAGAACACTGGATGGCCGGGAAGAAGATGGCAGAGAAGACAACTTTTCACTGAGGTTGCCCTATGAATATGCACCTTGAAATATTTTTGAACTATGTGATTGTTATCTATTCAAAAAACAAATCTACACAAATTTAAAATGTAAGAATAAGGGTAGGTGTGGCTATAGAGCAGTAGCATATGGGAGCCTTGTGGTGATAAAATAGTTTTCTGTGTTTTCATTACGGCAGTGGTCACACCAATCTACCTACACTTGTGTTAAAATGGCATATGACTACACACACACACACGAGTGCATGTAAAACTGGCATAATTTGAATAAGTACTGAGAATTGTACCAATGCTAATTTCCTGGTTTTGATATTGTACTACAGTTATGTAAGATGTTACCACTGGGGAAAATTAGGTGAAGAGTATATGGGATCCCTGCACCTTTTTTTTAACTTCTTGTGAATCTATAATTATTTCAAAATAAAAAGTTAAAAAAATGTAATAATACAAGAAGGGAGAAAGTGTCACAGTGTCAGAATGGCAAGGTTGGATGGGATCCTACAGAGAGATTATCCAGTGCAGTGGTTTAGATACTTTTTCATGCTGTGGAACCCTTTATTCAAATGAAATTTCCTGAAGAAGCTCAGCATGCAAAACGGAGCCAAATGGAGCTCTGTGGCCAGGCCAGTGGGGGTGGCACCCAAGGCCCACCTGCTCAGCAGCCTACAACCACCTGTCTGAAAATCACCACTTCTGGTTCATTCCTCTCAATTTATAAATATCACCAAGGTTCAGAGCAGTACAATAACTGGGTCAAAGTCACACAGCATGTTAGTAACTGCTGGAACCACAGTCTGTTCTCCTGAGCCCTGTCCGGTGTTTATCAGCAACTCTGACACACAGAAAGAGGGAGCAGAGCATCCGATGATGGGTCCAGCCTGGGCCTCCCCTCCCATTCCTGTAGGGCACCCCGGCTCCTCCCCACACCCCTGCTCCTGCCAGTCCGTACCTGGAGCAGTGCAGCTGTCATGTAGAAGATGATGAAGATGAGTGTGAGGGTGGTATGCCCGCCCTGCATACAGCTGATGGTATAGAGGAACACCAGGTGTCCTGGGACCACGAGGAGGAAGAGGACCCGGGCCGAGCGAGAATTCACATCTGGGACCAGGGAAGAGAGGGTGTGAGAGAAGAGGAGGAGCCCTGGGCCCAGAAGGCCTTTCAAAGTGAGGAGGGACTGCACCCCTCCACCCCGTGAGGCAGCAGACACCTGACTGTTTCTACCTCTCCAGCCAGTGGTCTCTAGACCTAAGAGGTCCCAGGAAAAGATACCTTTCCTGCCTCCTGAACAGCTGGCACAGCCCAGTAGAGAAGGAGAGCTGTGGATCTGGGCCCCAGCTGTTTCTTAAGTGAGGTCCATTGATTAGAGGCCCCCTCCCTCCAGGGCTGGACTGGGCCTGGGAGGCTGAGCATTACCAGGACTGAAGAAGGTGGTACAAGGACTGGGGCAGCGGCGAGGAGCTTGCTCAGCGTTCTCCCCTGGCATCCCATTCATGTGCAGGAAGGTGGAGATGCGGCTGGCCTGCACTGCCACCAGATTGCCCCCAACACCTGCAGAGACATACAAGGGCTTAGACACAGGGGAGCAGTGGGAAGGAAAGATCTCGTTCTTTGTCTTTTTATCTTACAGGCACTGTCCTCTGTCTTCATTTAGGGTCTGTGTGGGCATCACCTATTCACCAGTCCCCAAGAGAAGAAGGAAGAGAAAGACACCCCCACCTCCAGGGGAGTCTTCCAGGCTCCTCCATCCTCCCTTTTATGGAGATGTGGCAGTCCCATGTGCCCCTGGCACGGCTGTGAGAGTGCTGGAAAGGACATAGGCAGATCTGCAGACTCAGAAAGCCTGACTTTTCAACCAGCACAGCGTGTGCACCTGCCTTCCTACACAGCCAAGGGGACAAAGCCCTGCCTTTGCCTCACCCCTCTCCAGTGCTCCGGGCAGACCCAAGCACCCAATGCTCACGTGCTGGTTCCAGTAACAGTTTCAAGTGTCAGGTTTGAGCTCCAAACTCTGGAATCCATTATCTGTCCCAGAAACTATGCTGATTATTCTGTTTGTCCTCATACCCCAGTCTGGTCTCTGCTCTTCTAAGCCTTGCTCTGAGCCCTAGGAAACTGACTTCTACAGACTGCATCACCCAGTCCCCCTTGCTGGCTGCTCCCACTTGGGTTTGTTCAATGGGAGCCACCAGCAGGCAATCAGAGGGTGGCGGGGGGAAAGAGAGAGATCAGGTATTTCCTTCCTGGTCTTTCTCTGCTGTTTGGCAGTGGCTGACTATGTTTGGATGCAGCATGAGGTCCTCGCCAGATGTAGCCACCTGATCTTGAACTTCCCAGCCTTCAGAACCTTGAGCTAAATAAACTTCTTTTCTTTATAAATTACCTAGTTTCAAGTATGCTATTATAGCAACAAATAATGGACTAAGACATTCCCTTGGACCCTTCAGGACTAAAGGCTTCCCGCTGTTGCTAACTTCTGGGTGCCTCAATGTCCCTTGTTTGTCCTTTTATCCTGCTCCCACCTCCATAAGCACTCCCTTCACTAAAGTCTTGAACTATCTGAGCTGGATTCTCTTGCCTGCTTGGACCCTGACTGCTACAGAAACCAACCCCCTAAATCTTTTCCTTTTCCCCTTGGAAGCTGATGCCAAGACCGTACCATTAATCACAGGTGTGAAGACAGCCATCCCTGCAAAGTTGGGATCTGAGACAGTCTTGTCCAAGATGAGGCCTCCCACACTACAGAGACACAAAGACAAAATGACATAAAGACCAATGAAGGGTTCTGCCTGGTCTCTGCGATGAGGGGTGTAGGATCATCTAGCCTTGGGAAGAGAAGGAAGTATGGTGGCTCCCAGGAGTTTCTTAGTTTCTAGTCCTTACTTCTCTTGCCAGAACCAGGTGCTGCTCATAACATTCTGACTTGGCACAGTGCCCCAGGACAAGCTGGTGGTGCTGGGTCAGGCAGCCACCTCCTATAGGTACCCTCCAAGTTGGCTAGGGGTGCTTTCCACAGGACTACCTGCTTGGGAGGACCTCTACTGTGCTGCCTGCTCAGCATTTACTTCCCTTTCTGGTGATAGCACTGGACTCCTCTCCAGTGAACCACCTCTCTCAAGCTCAGTCACTGGGGCTTAGGTGACATTGCTTCAATGATGGCCGGGCTTTAGGCCCATCCAATCAGAGTATTGCATCCCCAAGGCCATAGTGATTGATTCAGGGATAGTTATATGACCAGATGAGAACCAGTGAAGCTATTCTGGGACTTTGTGGAACTGTTGGGAGAAAGATCTCTCGCTTCCGACTGAAATTGGTAGGAATAAGAAAAACACTAACCTGCAGGCCATCAGAGAGAAAAGCAGAGCTGAGAGGGGGATAGTACTGGGGCCCTCATATTATGTATGTCCCCAAATCCAGCTATTCCTTTTTGGTTTTCTAGGCCAAAACATTCTGCTTTGGAATGAAACCCAATTCAAATGGTTTCTGTCACTTACAACAGAAGGGAATGTGGCTAATACATTATTGAACACATTTCTAGGGTCTGACCCAAAACCTCTCTCTCCAGGGCTTAAAAGGGAGTTTGTGACAGGGTAGGGGTGGGGTGGGGTAGGTACTCAGGGCCTGAGCCTACCTGCTGATGGCCATGGCAATGATGACAGGCTCCCAGCCTGAGTACAACACCTCCCTCGTGGCTGGGCTCCGTCGGGCCAGCACCACCCAGACAGGCAGCAGGGCCACAAAGAAGGCACACACCAGGGGGTAGATGTATCTCCAGTGATCTGAGAGGGCAGAGAGCAGAAGGAGATGAGAGCACTGTGGCTCCCCGCATCCAGCCTCCTCCTGGCTCAGACTGCAAAGGTCCTGACAGATCAACAGCAATACTATATTAAATGCCTGTAAACATATTACCTCATTTGATCTTCACTGTAAGTCCAGGAGGTAGGTGTGGCCAGCCTTTTTCATTTTAAAGAAGAGGAAACCAAGGTAGAGAGCTACCCAGGTACTGAATTTAATCACAGGCAGGGACCAGACTCTAGGTCTCTTGATGCAATCCCGGAAATCACTATCTCCCATCCCTTTCATCATCTTGCAAGCAGATTCCAGCCTTTAGTTCCTTTCCTTTACCGTCTCTGCCTCACCCCTCCAAGGGAAGCAAGAATCCACAGGACTAAATAGGAATGTATTTCTAATACTTTCCCCCTGCCCCTGCGCCCGCATGAGTTTGAAATCAGTACTTAGCCTCACCTAAGATCAGGAGTTATTACAACCTGTGTTCAAACCAAATAGTTAAGAACACAGAAGAAATCCTTGCACATCTGCAAAACTACTACCATCTCTCCCAATCACACCCAGGAGTCCACCCAAGCCACACTCTTGGTGGCTCACTCAGTTCCAGGTAGAGTCCCCAGCTGATGCCCGAGAGCAGCGCCAAGGTGATGAGGTCGCCCAGGCTGGCAGCGATGGGTGTGGCCACGTTGTCTGGGTTGATCCCAATCTTGCGAGAGCCAATGATGACTCCGATCATGATCATACCTGGTGAGGAAGGGGAGGAGGGGCCGGGAGGGTGAGAAGAGATAAAGGAGGTGGCGGGTGCAGTCAATACCTCTAGGGCAGCCCTCTTTACTCCTCTGTGCTCCTCCCTTCCTTACCCAGTACCAGGGAGGCAATGAAGGCTGTGGCCACGCTGCTAGCACAGAGCAGGAAGGCATGTGGGATACTGAAGTGGCCATCAGGGATCCAGCCAAAGACGACGGCTGCGATGGACGCCAGGAAGCCCACCACTGTGGCCTGCACCTGAGGAGAGGAGCAGCGAGCTTCTTAGCTGAGATCACCAAGCCCTTGGGCAGACCTCTTCCTGGCCCTCAGCAGCCCCAGGAGGCAGGCTGGACTGGACTGTCTAGTCCTCCCAGGCTGGAAGGATGTCTTTATTTATTTAGTTTTACACCAGACACTAGCACTGGGCAGTGTACCCCGCAGGAGCCCGGGACATGTTACTGGCTGAATGAGCGTTCCTCTGGGGATGGGAGGGAGGTTCAACAGAGCCAGAGACTTCAGTCCAGAGTCAAGGACTGGGGCTCAAGAGGGAAGATTCCCTGTCTGGAACCTAAGTGGCCTCATGGGCAGGTGGGATAGCAGTGGTACAGGACATTTCAGCATTCCTGAGTCTGCTTGTATTGTCAGGATCTGTGGGGACTCAAAGGCCCCTGTGCCACCAGGAACTGAGAACTGACATGGGTGATGCTGAGACCCTCTCCATCTTGGCTGTTTTCCTGGGCGACCTGGTTACCTCCTACAGCTACCTTGGGAGAGTCCAACTCAGCAGGATGCCGGGGATTCACTCAGGAGCCAGCGGGGCTGACCTAAGCCTTTCAGAGATTCCTGACTAATGGGGACGCTTAGCCCACCCTCTCTGTGCCTGCCTTCTTACCTGGATGAGGGCCATGTTCCCTGTGATCATCCGCCAGAGCTCCTTGGGTGTGTCCATGTGTCCGATGTTGGCCTGGGAGAGGGAAGGCAAGGGGCTGGAGCTCCAGGCTGGAAAAGGCCTGTAGCTCCCTCTGTTAGGCCCCTGCCTGGATCAGAAAGCAGTACATGTGGCCCAAGACTCTGGGACCAGGACGTGAAAGTCCTGGAGAAGTGAAGTATGATCATAGGTGCTGGGCTGAGAGGGAAGGAACTAAAGCTGAGCTCCTGCAGTTGGGTGGGGATGTGAGGGGGCTCCCAAAGCAGCCCCTTCTTCTCTCTGCCTCTCAGGACGCCCGTTGAGCAGAGGCAGATTCCATCCTCTGCCCTGCTTATCTGGGCAGCCCATGCCCGCATGGCTCAGAATGACTCAATCCCTAACTCTGAAGCCAGCTTGCTATCCCATGGAAGGAAAGGTCAGCTGCTGGCACATAAACGAGGTTGTAAGAGGGTTTGGGAAGGAGTGGGTGGCATGGGCCAGGAGTAGGGTGGGCCAACTTGGGGTGGGTTAAGCTGGCTGCCAGTTCTCTCCCCCGCCTTCTCCAGACTCTTGGCTATGCAGGGGCATCCCTGGCCTCCTGAGTTTTACCGCCTCCCATCCCAGGATGCTGTATCTGGTCAGTCCCTGACTCATCATGGCTGCTCTAACGGGCAGTGGGAGCTGGGAGTGACAAGCAGCCCCTCCCTGTCTACCACCTTAAAAAAGAGCAAGCTGCCACGGAGAAAGGGAATGGGACAGGAAGGGGCTGGGAGGGCCTGGCTCAGCTCCTGCCCAGCTGCAGAGTAGGGCTGGAGATCAGAGGAGGCCCCCATCTGTGCGGGTGGAGGAAGCAGCATGATGTCTGCCTGTCAAAGCTGCACAAACAGTCACGAGGCGGGCTGTGAAGCAGGGGGTGGGGCAGGAGTCCAGGGACGGCTGGGACATCCAGAAACCAAGCCTGGGAACCACTCTGGGCAGGGAGCCCCTGCCCAAGCACAGGACACCCAGCCGGGGATCTCCCTACACCTGCCCAGCCAAGCTCCCCCTTCCCACCCCAGCCCACGCTCCAGGCCTGGGCAGTGGAGAAGGGCCTGTAGCGATGGCCCAGCATCTTCCCTGTGCCCCACTCCTGTTTGCCAGGACACTCACTGCGGTGGAGAGCCTTGATGCCAGGGTCATTTCCAGGTTCCCCTTGAGACCCAGCAGTGCAGGCACCAGGATAAAGACCTCTGTCACCTTCTGGAAGACTTCCCAGTGCTATAAGGTGAAAACAGAACCCAGGAATTTCAGTGCCCCAAAGGGCTGGCATTGAGGTTCAAGAGAGAGTCTGGGATCAGGGGCTTGAAGAGGAAATGGAGTCAGCAGGGAGTGAGCATGCCAGCCACCTTTTCTCCAAGAACCCTGGAACCAAACCAGGCCTACAGTTCTCCAAACAATGCAACCCCCCCTTCCTGCCACCTGGAACAGGGGAGATAGAGAGGGTCTCTGCAAGTCAGGAGACCCCTAGCCCGGCTCTACTTCCTTTGCCTGTTTTCCTGGCGCCAGTGGGGACGGTGGGGGGAACTCACACAGCTGAGCTTCCCCAGGCTGCCTTACACTCCAGAACTCCTATGCAATCTCCCCTCAAATCACAATCCCCGGCCCCTTTGCCTTTTAGTCCAGTTGCTCTGTGGCCTCAGCCTTAGGTGGTGTTGTCTCAGCTGTGGAGCGCTAGGCTCCATGGGGCTGCGGCTGGGCTGAGATTAGAGAGTTTGTTTGGTTTCCAGCTCCCAGGGCCTTGGGCCACAGCAATTATCCTGAACAGGCTCAGAATTGAGACTGTGGCCCCCAAACCTCAGAATGCTGACTTCCCTCTGCACTCCTTCACCTTACACCCCTTCCCCCAGTCTCTCAGCTAGCAGAAGCAAGTGGAACCTGGTAGGAAGAGCCCTGGACTGGGAGTCAGCAGACACGGGTTCTAGTCTCCAGACAATCGGCCCTGGCTCTCCTACCGGTTTCCTTGGTCACCATCTATTAAGTACTAACTATGTGCTAGGCTAAGTGCTCTACACGGATTTCCTCATTTACCCATCTCAACAAGCCAGTGAGATAGGAGCTATTTTTATTCTCATTTTGTAAATGAGGAAACTCAGGTTCAGAGAGTATCATACTAGTTAGTGCTAAGAGTTTGAAAACATGTAGGAGCGGGGATTGGCTATTTGAAAAGTCCTTTAGTTGCAACTGAAACTGAGGATCTGTGGGAAAAAAAAGGCTGGGATTTTTGTCTCCCTCCCTGGCCTGACGGGCAATGTGGTTTTCTTTATTTGTTTTAATAATGAAAAGCCTCCAGGTTGGTCCAAGTGCAGTGGTGTTTACAACAAATTGATCACAGCCAGTTACAGATTCCTTTGTTCCTTCTCCACTCCCACTGCTTCACTTGACCAGACTTAAAAAAAAAAAAAAAAGCCTGCAGGTTGGGAGAGGCAGGAGGGGCAGGTGGGCAGGCAGACATATGCAGGTTGTTCTGGGTATCATGGTTGGGAGGCAGAGTGCTGTGATGGGCACCGGCACTGCACTGTAAGCCACGTGTCTCCTACAAGAGACCATAGGGAGGGGCTCACGCTATCTCCCCAGCATGCCTCCTGGTGTGGACCAGCTGGGGACCTTAGACAAGTTGCAAGGGCCTCAAGCTCCTGACTGTAAAACGTTCAATTCAGGGGCCAGATCAAATGGTTTTTAAAGGTGATTCCAGCACTGACACTCTATTGTTAAAGATGAGTAAAGTTGAGGGCTGGGCGCGGTGGCCCGTAATCCTAACACTCTGGGAGGCCAAGGCGGGAGGATCGCTTAAGGTCAGGAGTTCGAAAACAGCCTGAGCAAGAGTGAGACCTACTCCACTCCATCTCTACTAAAAATAGAAAGAAATTAATTGGCCAACTAAAATTATATAGAAAAAATTAGCCAGGCATGGTGGTGCATGCCTGTAGTCCCACTGGGAGGCTGAGGCAGGAGGATCGCTTGAGCCCAGGAGTTTGAGGTTGCTGT